>JASDQU010737714.1:36920-49087 GCA_032191745.1 Picea mariana | reverse complement strand
AAGCAGTAGTAAATAAAGGAAAAGTTCTTAAAGAGGGTATGATTATTACCTATGCCGTGTGTCTATAGTCAAAATCTAATTTGGAAGCAAACCGATGCAACATCGAAATGAGGAAACTCCTTTAACTTCTGATCGGTTCCCCTGTTGTTATAATGTTTATAATAGATTGGTTTGGAAAATAAAGGAAAAGTTCTTAAAGAGGGTACGATTATTACCTATGTCGTGTTTATAGTTAAAATTTGGAAGCAAACCTATGCAACAGTGAAACGAGGAAACTCCTTTAACTTTTGAACAGTTCTTTTGTTGGAATAATGCTTACAGTAGATTGGTTTGGATTTGGTTTGAATCTGTTGAAGATTTGTAGGAGGTTGTTGAGAGATTCTCTCAACGACTATATCTATGTTTGAAGATAGTTGGATCTCATTCCAACTATATATACATGTAATAGTGTGTGTAATATGTGTAATAGAAATTATTATTTGTGTGTTATGGATATTGTCACAAACTTTAAGATGATATCAGAGCCTAGTTAAGCTTAATCCCTCACGGGAGTGGGAAGATGTGATAGTCATTGAAACTGATTCTCTATACATATGTGTGAGAGTGTGTTTTGAAGAGTGCAATTATTAATGTGTAAATTAATTTTATGTGTGCAAATTAAATTATTTTGTGAGTGAGCCCCCTTACTCCCATAGAGAAAACTCTTTTCCACCTAGAAAAAGAAAAGGCACGTGACCAGATATTTAAGAGGCTGACTGGTGCAATAGATCAATAATCAGTGCAATTACGACGAAATTTTTGTTGGTTCATGCACACAATGGGGAATCTGAAGGGCAAGCCTTTCATGGACCGGTATCTTCAATTCATCAGGAAGGACATTACAACCATTCATCAGGACGCCTATGGCAAGGGATTACTCATGGCATCATTGTGATCTGTTATTCGTCTTACACAACAATTTCTTCTCACCAGAAGAAGGGCGATATGGCCATAGATTTCAGGATCTTCTTCAACCTCGCTGGAGTCACATATTCCATATTCCTATTTACGTTTTACCAGATTGAAGGACTATGAATGTGTCAAAATCTAAATGGGTGGTTATATTAATTAATTACTTATATTAATGGATTTGTATGAATTTTGTCTCTAAAATTTTATTTTGTAGAGCCAATTAATAAACATAATATCATAACCTAAATTAGTGGTTCTTGATGTACTTCGGTGCCATAGGAACACTTCATTGCTTTAGTTATGCATATTCTGTTATATGCTGGTGGATCTTGTTGTGCTTTGGGCTTCAAGAACAACAGTGACAAGTTGTCCATATATANTATGTGTGTTTAAAAAAGCTCAGTTGTATGATTGACTACTGAAAGTACCTAGTAATTAGATCACTGTCCTATATAACTATTGAAATTTTCTTTTAGGGGGGAATTCCACAGTTGGTAGTGTATCCATAAGATAATTCATTATCAAGATTGTCCTTTGGGAGGTTGAGAATCGTCAATTCTACAAAGTCAACAATGATTTTCAAAAGCAGTGTTATCTTAAATGAGTTGAAAGGGAAGCTCGAAGTTGTAGAGAAGAAAGAGCGTACAACGGAAGATTTCAAAGTGGATAGAAATGCTGATGAAGACTAGTTAGACAAAGAAAGAAAATGATTAATATTGTAATTTGTTATTGAGTGTTGTAAGTTTTTATAATGTAAGCATTATGGGAGGGTGTTGGAATAATGCTTACAATAGATTGGTTTGGATTTGGTTTGAATTTATTGAAGATGTGTAGGAGGTTGTTGAGAAATTCTTTCAACAACTATCTCTATGTTTGGAGATAATTGGATCTGATTCCAACTATATATACATGTAATACTATGTGTAATATGTGTAATAGAAATTATTATTTGTGTGTTATGACTGTTCTCACAAACTTTAAGATCCCTGGTAGACAGAACTACCCATCATTAACACCATATCCACAACTTTCAAATAAAAAATTAACAGAGATAATGCACAAGAATGGATGTGCACTCTAACGACAAATGTATATATATAGATGTATATATATTTGACACCATGATACAAAACCAAAACCTAAATATATTTTTGCATTAACATCTCACTATTGAAATCACAATCTGGTCCCAAACCTAAATGGGTTAACGGAGAAAAATCAAGGACCCGGTTACAAGAAAAAAATTAATAAGGAACGGAAATATCAATAAAAATTCAAGAAGACTGATATTAAAACTATTTAAACCCATAATCGTATTTCTTGCAGTGCTAGGATAGTTTGATGTAAAAATTTAGGAAGCCAAAGCTCTATCTATGTGTACGGTGAGTAAAAACCCATTGTAGCTCAGTGAACCTGGAAAAATATTTGCAGATGTAACTGGTAGTAATCATTAGACAAGTCGAATATCACAGAGTGTTGCGTGGATATTAAGTTCTGTTATGCAGGGTTAAGTATTCCAAACGAGGTTTTGTAAAAGAAATATATATATATATATATATATATATATATATATATATATATATATATATCTAAACTTCCAGATAGACCTACAAATCCTATAGGAGCGTCTGTCTACTTGAGAGGCCTTCCTAGAACATGAGTTTACATAAGGGAGGAACTCTCGACAACAATGATAACTACCGTTTTGTTTGAGAAGCGACAGTATGGACCTTACAAGGTTAAGGTCATACTTTAATCAACAACAAGAGTCAGTTATAAGTCGATTTAACCGAAGGTTAGGAATTTCTCAACAACATTTTAAAAATCCATATATCATAGAATCACCACTCTTAAACTATAGAAGGGACTTTGACAGTACAAGAGTTTTTGCCAAAACCTGTATAGAATTTGTTTAATATAAAATAAAAGATATATACAGATACTTAACGATATAATCTATCCAGAAAATATTTCTAACTCATCCCTAGCTCTAGTTCACGAACACACATCTCAGGTAACCCACCTCTATTCTGATTTTTGTTAAGGGAAAAATGAAAAAATAATTCTTGGCTCCTCTACGATGAGTTTTCACTTGTCAAGCATAACAAGAATGAAGCATAATAGTTCACAGTGAGGGAAGACTCGGCCTTATGCCTTTTATCGTGTAGTTTGTATTTTAGGTTACAAGGCTAAAGGATAAGGGTCAAACTTGTGTAACACGAACCTTCCCACCCAATGTCACCTCGATGGGGGGATCTTTCTGTTTAGGGAGGTTAGCCCAGGGGAGACGTCCCCGGTAACCTAGGGTTTGAAGAGGCAAAGAGTAAAAAGGGCAAAAGTTAAGGTTATCCCTCCTCGCAGGTTACCACCAGTATCAGATAATCCGACTGCCAATAAAGAAGTGAATTCCCTGTTGAGAACACCTACCTGGAACAAGACAATAAAAACAATATATGTGTATTTCCAGGTTATAAATTCTTAGTACTTCTTAATTATCTGATTTCATTCAATAAACAAAGTAACAGATAAGATGAATTCAATGTTTTACTAATTAACCAATGAAAAATCACCAATTCATCAATATCTATCACAGAATGACCAAGCCAACAGTATTATCAATCAAACATAGCTCAATAAAGGCCTGACGTCATCACTAATTACTTAGTTAGAAGGGTTGATGCGTCAGGTATGACGTCAGCCCTAGTTAGTGGCATTAGGGTTAGTTAGGGTTTCAAAAATTAAAGTTTTAAAAGATGATTTTGAATACTTCAAGCTCAACGTTGGAAAGAATACCAGTGCCTTAGGGTAAATGGAGTCAAAGTAATGGCAAAATATCTCAGGAAGATTAAAATTTAAAGACTGGAGGGTAGGGTTCTATGGTGCTGCAATGGCAAGGCCCTAGAATCAAAACCCTAAGGGAAGGAGGCTCATTCCAGTGTTTCTTAAGCAAGGCCTCATGCTCCTTCATCTTTCTCTAAACACACTTGGCAAAACGTCTAGCTTCAAAGTACAGATATAAGGGAGAAAAGTGTTGCAGGAGCAAGGCTTTTCAAACCCTAGATGGTTAAAACCCCAGGTGTAGATTTAACTAGGCCTAGGACATCTCCTCTCTTCAACCTATAACTTTAATGCTAACTCAGAAAAAGGGAGATAAGTGTAGCAACGACTAGGCTATATCTTCCTTTATCAATGGCTAAAATTATTTCTCAAGCATGGGGACATATAGCAATGACCTGCTAGTGTGCTTGCTACTTGCTACCTAGGGTTTCAAGATTTAGCAATACAATAACAATATAATAGAAAATGTAAGAAATTAAGCCTACAACCATTCACTTAAGAAGTTTTGCATGAAAAAATCACTTACATATCATGAAGAATGCATAATCAAACCCTAGTTGTAAACCTTCCATGAGAGAAACACCATAAATGCCAAGAGAAATCCTCCAATAAGAGTTGCGCCTCACTTCCAACACCAAAAATACCAAGCAAAAGGCTAAAAGATAGTCTCTCACAAGAGAGTGAGTTATGTTATCTTCAAAATGAGGAGAAACGTCCTTTATTTATACCAATCTATGACCTTTGAATTAAAATTTAGGTCATTAAAACAGCCCACAAGGCTGACTATAAAATTTACATTGTTTTTACATTAACTGCTAGAAAATGACATAATATGAGCAAAAAGAGGGATGTCAAGCCCTTCTAAGGTGGCCCTTTTTGGGCATATCGAGCATCCAAAGGCCAGACGTTGGCCCTTCTAGGGCTTCTCCAAGCTGCCACATGTGCCAAACAACCTCATCACACTGCCACATGCTTAGAATAACATTCTGCTTTCCTAGGTGACATCCTGTCCATCAAAGGAAAATGTTCCATCTACAGTGGGTGATTCCCCTTAGGCCGGTCTCTACCAAAGTATCCTGGTGGAATGTCCTTCTATCTTCTCGTGCAAAGGCTCATCATAATTTTGTCCTGTCTCTGCCATCCCAGCAACCATCTGATAGGCTCTTCAGCCCCATGGAGGTCCGAGCTAATCATATCCCCATGTGTATCGGTCCACTAGTACCTGTCTCCCGGGTATGGTCCTGCACATCAAAAATTCACCCTCCATGGGCTCATCAGTCCTCAAAATCATAGCAATGTCAATCATATTTCATCATTAAATTTATCAAATACATGCATAAAACCCCTAGAATATCCTTTAAGAGCTCAAAGACATTACACCGATCTACTATACAAAATTGAAGAAACAAACAAAATAACCTATTGGGCCAGTATCCATAAGAAAAGGAAAGTTTCCATAGAAGATCATTCAAGCCATGTACATGAAGTGATATGGTCTAAGGAGTGTCTAGTTATAGTGAAGACCAGAGGTAAGTATTGTCCGTGGGTGCCTTTGTAGGAGGTGAGTTGTACCCGTCATGGATGCACTTTTTCCAAGCCCCTTTATTGCCTTTATTCTTTATTTATTTCTTTTTCTTTCTTTTTACTTCAAGGTCTGACCAGAGGACACTGCCTTGGCATGGTGACCAAAGCTGACAGTGTTACCCACTGGTATTTTCACAGAAATGATAAGGCTTGCTCGTGATGAGACCCCCTTTCCCTTGGCCATGCAACCAAAGGTCATTTCCCTGGCGTGGTGACGAGATGATGGCAATGTCATACTGCTAGATACCTATGAACATAATGGGCCGGCTCGTGATGAGACCTCCATCCTCTTGGTTAGGTCTTGTTTTTTGTTATTTTCTTCGGGTCCCTTTTGCTTCTTATCGAGAGGCCTTTTATTGCCTTCTCGGGGATCCCTGGGCGAAGCATCTCTAGGTTTTATTTCCTATGGCTTTTATCTTTTACCAACTTCTTTTACCCTCTGGGCCTTTAGCCCCTTCTTCCCATAGGACAAAGTGTAACCCTCAAAGGTCATCCTAATGGTCGGACTAGGGGAATGGGATGGATGTATGGGATATAAGATGTCAAGTGATAGTATGGTGGGAGCGGACGATGGCTCTGCAAATCCCCCCTGGTGGCTAACCAAAACCCATGGATATCATCTTGCTAGGGCATCCCGTTAACCCCCCCAACAATGGTCAAGTGGGTTAGTGTCAGATCCAAGTAGTCATCAGAAATGTAAGGAACCTGATGCATATATAAGAAAGTTATAATGATCAAACATGACACATACCATGATACCTGGACCAATTACCTCATGGAGAAAGAGTCTTCTCTGGTGTAAGCCCAAGCCGATGGTGATGGAAGTTGTTGCTACTCACAGGAAAAATCTGGTGAAGAAGAAGAAGGATGGGCCCTCCAGGGCCATGCTCAAGTCAATCCTTCTCTCGGTACTCCATGTCTAGGATCTGTGGGCCTCGAGACATGATCTCTTAGTTATCCCTAGAAAACGGGGATAACAATGCCCACTATATATAGAGAGAGAGTTTCCAAGTAATCTAATACTACAACGAAAGTATGGAAACAAGGAACAGTTGTTTCGTCCAAGGGTTACTTGGCTCCTCGATCCCATTAATTGTATTGTCGAAGGCGTACGTAGTAATCAAGTGAGTATGCCATGTGAAGTGATGAAGGTGGATTATTTGGGTTGGTTAAAATCCTGGAGCGATAACCCATGCTGTTGGGTAGAAAATTTTGGGGATGTTACTGTGAAAATATATGAGGAACAAGGAAAAGGTGCAATAAGGGTGAAGGTAGGAAAATAATAAGAAAACAAAGAGAATCAAGAAGACGAAGAAGATCAAGAAAGAAGAGAGGAGAAAGAGGAGAAGACTCGGAAAAGAAAGAATGTCAGTCCAGCATGAGTTGTATCCATCTCATAATGAGTTGTCACCAGCTGAGCATGAGTTGTATCCAACTCACAATGAGGTGGTTAAAGGCTTTAATCATAGAGAGAGAGTGAGTTTCATAGAAAAAGAGCATGATAAAGAAGTTATAGATGTAACTAGGATTGAACGATAAGAATACATTTTAGCACCGAGAGCAACCAACACTTAAATATAATAAAGAAGCCAATATTTTGTGGACGTAGCCCCAAGGGGCGTTGGATGTTAATTCATGTCTACAATGTGAATGTATGTTTATATTTAATGTTTAGCCATTTAATAGCATGAATATGGGTGTATGCGCATATATAATTAAGTAACGATTTAATAAGGATTTAGTGTGAAAGGGGATCTTGTAGCAAAGTGGGTTTCCAATGTTTCCCTCACCGCTGTAGAATATTGGTTTCTGCCGTTCCCATAAATATACCTCAGGTAAGACTCCACTTGCATGTAGGTGATTCCGAAAGGGTCGATGTCTGTAGGGTTTTGTTGGTCTAAGTAATTTGAACCGAGGGTATTGAACCTACTTGTGAGCGTGCCAACAAATGGTTTTGTTGTTGGGAATTGAAATATGGAAGTGCGAGAATGTTTTGGAGGCCAATGAGGAAGGAGATAGCTGAATGGATGGAGAAAAAGGAACAAGAATTTGTGAGGAAGGAGAATAAAAACCCTTGGCTAAAGAACAGACAATGGTTGCAAAGGTATGTGTACACATACTTGCATGAGATCTTTTTCGGTGAATTCCCTAATCTCTTTGTAGAATGGATGGAAATATTTATGGAAAATATTGGTAGACACAAACCAACCACACCAAGGAACTGGACTCCAAAAATAGTGGGACAAGTGAATTCAGTAGACAACAAGACTTCCCGCACAATTGACTTTTGGCTCGACAGTTTATTAGGAGGATACATAATAGAAATTTCCATAGAATGTACCTAGTTTTATAGTGTTGCAGAAAGAGACTTCTTCAAAGGCCCGCAAGGAAGATTCATAAAGTTGTTAGCTACATGGATAAAAATGTTTCTATGTGACAAGGAAGTGATAACGATGGATCTAGATAGCTAAATAAATTTGCACACATAAAGGGAATGGGGTTGTTGACAGAGAGATGATCCGAGAATAGGATAAATGGAAAAAGGAAGAGAATACTGAGAATGCAAGAGAAAAAGGAAGGGATATCAGAAGGAGAAGATTAATTTGGAGTTCTATGCAGTGGTAGAAGGTACAAGAAGTTGAGAACTATGGCTGGGAAGAGAGAGAAGTGCAACGAGTACCGGGAACATCACATAGATATCTGTATCATAGAAGTAAAACAAACAGAGGGAGAAGAAGAAGCTAACCAGTTCAGTCCAGTTATAGAAAAACCAATAAGTCCTTCCCAAGTTGAGTCTTTGTTTGAAACCACAACCTCGTGTGTGTTACTTGAATCAAAGACAATGTTCGAAGACCTCTCTAGAGAACTTGTAATCAACATTTAGGAAGTCAGATGATTCAAATTTTATGAGCAGAACAAAATGAATATAGATTATTATCAAAATATGCTTAACATAGAATAATAGATATATAGTAAAATTGGTTTCTATTCAATAAGGAAATAAGTTGAAACTGTAAAATGCAGTGGAAAACAAGCTTGCTAGAATGGTGGTGGCTTATCTCTGAGAAGAGATGTGACAGTTAAGATGATTCTCTAGAAGATGATTGAAATGAGGCTCTCAAGGCTATTTTACAATAAACAGGAATTTAAAAAACCCTAGACATCCAAAAACCTAACCCTAGGAGATGAAGCAGCAAAAGTCACGTGGGCCCTATTTGGGTAAGTTAGTACATCAATTTCCCGAGGTCATAACTTTTTCATATGATCTTTGTTTTAGGTGCAGGATAACCTATTGGAAAGTTATATCTGAGGAATAAACATCTTTCATGTGGCGAGCTCCACATATGTTGACTGTGACGAGCCCTAAAAGACTTGTTTAGGGCCTCAAAACAGCTCTAGAAGTCAGGGACACGAAAACTAGGAAAAAACTATCAAATTGGAAAACTGCCAAAATGAGGCACTTGGAATAGGTGGGAGGCTATTGAAATCAATTTCAATCAATCCTCCCCCCTTAAAAAGAAATTGTATCCATTTCTTTGAGTTCCCCCATTAGATGCGGAAATAGGCTGAAACTGTAAAATGCAGCGAAAAACAAGCTTGCTAGAATGGTGTCAACTTATCTCTGAGAAGAGATGTGACGGTTGCACTAATTCACCAGAAGATGATTACAATGAGGCTCTCAAGGCCTTTTTACAATAAACAGGAATTTCAAAAACCTTAGACATCCAAAAACCTAACCCTAAGAGATGAAGTGTCAAAAGTCATGTGGGCTCTATTTGGGTAAGTTAGTACATCAACTTCCTGGGGTCATAACTTTTGCATACGACCTTTGCTTTAGACGTAGGATATCCCATTGGAAAGGTATATCTGAGGAATAAAAATGTTTCATGTGATGATACCTACACATGTGACTATGGCAATCCCTAAAAACATTGTTTATGGCCTCAAAATGGATCCGGAAGTCAGGGACCCGAAAACTAGGAAAAAATTGTTGAACTAGAAAACTGCCAAAATGAGCCAGTTGGAATAGGTGGGAAGCCACTGACATCCATCTACATCATCAAAGTAGTGATAACCATAGCAGTATTAGTAGTACAATTAATCATAATCAACCAGTATCACTAGGAAGGGGTACTACGCACAACAACATGACAGGGGCAGATAACACAGTAACATTACCATAGTTCAAAGGAATTGGATCTGAATACCCAGAACAACATTTGTTCATATGTGAAACCATTTGGACTACAAAGAATGTCCAATGTGATGATGTAAATATCATGCATATGGAAACAATCTTTAGAGGATGCATGTTATTTTTGTACATGAAGCTCCAGAGTACCACACCAATAGGCCAAACAAGGACATTAGCATAGATCACACAAGCATTATTAAAAGAATTCAAGAAACCAAAGTCTAATTCATTGTACATTACCAAGCTCAAGGAGATCAATTAAGTACATAATGAGTCAATATGGGAGTTCAATCACAGATTCACATATTTGATGGGTAGATTAACTTTCCAAATACCTGATCAACCATATAGAGAGTGGTTCATTGCATGATTTCTACCTCACATCCATAGTACTTTAATACAACAAAAGGTTACGACGCAGTCGGAGGCATTGGAGATTGCTATGAACTTGGAAGCCTCTCTAGTCAGAAAAAAAAAATGGAATGTCGCATATACAGAACCAGCTAGCTACACTAACAATTCACTTGACATAAATCATGAAGGGGAAAAATAAACAGGAACACGTCGGGTGCACCAAATGTAGGACTGAAGGTCACCATAAAAACGAATTTTCATCCTTTGTGCAATACTTAACAAATGGACCACCAAATATTACTAGGAGGAGGATACTATGAGATATGTAATAAATGGGGACATAACCCCCATGAGTGCCAATTACTACAAAAGTATCAGAGTACCCCAAAAGGTTTATTCTGTATATTTTGGAAATAAATGGGACATGAAGATAAGGATTGTCATGCATTCAATCTAATGAGGAGCACACATAAGATATGTATAGAATTCATGAGGACAATGTTGCGATAGAAAGAGGAGGAAAATTTAATAATAAAAGAAGATTTAATCAAGGAAAACAAGGAGGATTCGGTAAGGGTTGAGGTAGATCAAACTTTAGGAGAGGAGGAAGAGGCCATGTAATATGATACAATTGTAACCAACCAAGACACCTAGCACAGGATTTCCAAAATCCCTGCATAACATGCACTTCCTGTTATGCATTAAAACATGTGATAGAAGACTATCCACAATTACTGGCAAAGTGGTAGGACAAAGGGAATCAAAACCAGAACCCAAACATTCAAAATATATCTGTTGAGATATGGTACAAAGTACCCAAACTAGAAGTAGTTACGTGTGGAGGAACCAAAACAGGGACAGATGCAACCAATAAAAATAAACAGATTGAGAAATGGGTAAAGAAATCAGTAGTACCCATCCCAACATTCGATCCATGAGACAAAAAAGAGACCTATAAAAGGAAGAGGGAGGAACTATTACGACAAGAGTGGTTAGTATCAATGTATTCTATGCCAAAACCTCCCACTGATGACCAGGCTAGGACCAATGGATCTCTGGAGAAGGTAAGTACCTTAGGAAATTTTTTGAAGAGTTTCCTAGAGTTGGTCAAAGATGAAAATGCATTGCATACATTATGATCTATGATCGATCACTGTGCACAAGGAAAGACAACCCCTACTAAAAATAAAGTAGTGAACCAACTATTGCGCAAGAAAAGAACCAATTGATATTTCAGGATTAGTGCGTAGATTGGAGAATACGACATAGACAATGTGATATTATACTTGGGATCTAATGTGAATGTATCCAAGTTAGTTTGGTCACCCATTCAATTGAAATTAGAAAACTAGTACAAAATAGTACCTATTGGCCAACTAACAGGAATACCTATGAATATAGATGGAGTGCGCAATGTCACATATTTTGAAGTTATCAAGATTGTGGATGAAAACCAACTATACCTAGTGTTAATGGGACTAGAATGGTACTTTGATAACCAAGCCATTATCAATCTGAAAAGGAGAGAGATGATATTTGAAGTAGGAGAGATGAAAGTTACTGCACCATCAGATCCAAAAGAAGGAAGGAGGTACATCAAACCAATGAAGGGAGATGAAAGTGACAACTTGTATACCATGACTGCAAGTAATGGATGACTATGTTAACCCCAATGTAGATGGTGCATTGAGTTGGAGAAGCATCAGTTCATATACATTAGACTCGGAATCATGCCTGGAAAATTGGCAGTAGAGGATGCATGAAGTCTCAACATGACGATGTGCACACATGACCAAATAAGTACGCTTGATTGGAATAGAACTATGCAACCCACCTAAGTATGACTCATTGATAGATATAACAACATTTTTATAGACATTCGAAGCACATTTACCAGAACAACAGAGGCTACTAGCACTCGACATTTTATTGAAGGACACTCCGTCCATATGGTGGGTGATACACAAAGAAAACATAGAATACTGGAAATAATGTAGGAGAATAATACAAGTGAGGCTCAATAATCATGTGGCTGACATGAGGCAGAAATATATTGGGTAAGGAAGCCCGACAGAGCACATTGTGCAGTGTGAAAAATCATGGAGTTCAATACTAAGGAAAGAATGGACACATAGGTTCATACATACCCTTGACACCATCCCAAAGAATGTTGGATTATTGAGAGGGGGGTGAATCAATAATAGCGTAATTATAATCCTTTTTCTTCAAATGCTATATCAATGTA
>JASDQU010737714.1:7193-23868 GCA_032191745.1 Picea mariana | reverse complement strand
AACCTTTTAAGAAAAAACAAAAATGTTTCTTTTTGCATATATTTACTATATAGTATTGATGAATTACATTATATAACATGAAAGAGTTACTATTGCATATATTTATATAGTATAATTTATTATATAGTATGAACACTTTGTATTATTAGATAGTTGAATACATTGTATTATTATAAAGTATGGATGCATTGGGTGTTTCATATATTTATTATATTTATAAAATTACATATTTATTATATAATAATGGTGGGAAGAAATAATATTATCTAGTAAGTTAGATATTATTGAATTTATAGGAATAAATTAAATAAAAATAAATATAGTTTTCTAGGTGTAGGATAGTCAGGGTTATTTTGAGGGCTTAGATGCTCTTGAGTAAACAAAATAATAATAATAATAATAATAATAATAATAATAATAAATATAATTGAGAATATATATGATTTTGTTTAATAATACTATTATTTAGCCATGGACTTTGATAAAATGTATAAGGTTTTAAAATAATTTATATGAACTATTAAAACCCAGCATATAAAGTATAAGTTGTTTTTGGATAGACCTAGATAAGATGTATAACATTTAAAACCATTGATAAGACTAAAAAAAAATTATATAGATTAGCAAAGCAAGCCAGACTTATCCATCTATAGAGATCTTGTGTGTAGCCCTATGAATCTGATGGGGCATATTGACAAGTGATTAATCATTTTGAAGCTAATAAGGATTGAAGGGGAAAATCATCTTATAATGTTTTCGTAATAGAACAACCATGGTCCAAACATGGGCATTAAACAAAAAATTGATAGCCTTTGTCAACTTTATTTGAGATTTTTCGAACTTATATCTCCTATCTCCATCACAAATCTATCATCTTGACCTATTATACATGAAACATCATGTTTTGCAAGTTTGTAAATTTGCAACTACATATGTAGGAGAATTTCCAATTATTTGTAAAATTGCTTGTTATACCACTATTTAAATAGGAATTTGAATTGTTAAATTGGTAGGAAGAGGTGGAACAATGATGGATGAGATAGAATGAGGAGACTTAGGAGGGATTCAAAATATTGAATTTATAAAAAAATTGTGAAAAAATAAAAGAGTAAGTAAACATGGTAGTTATAAAGATAAAAAAAATTAGAAAATTGGTAGAGAATAAGGTAGATGAGCAAATTGAAGAGTAATAATGATAATATAATGGTCAATACATGATGTTAATAGACGATGTCATGAATTTATGGCTGTTGTTGTAAATTTCATAGGTGGATCAACAATGATATGATGGAATTAGCTATGTCAATGATAAATTGATGATGTTGGAGTTGAATAAATTAATAATGACATGTGGATATTGATGATATTATGGTTAAAATGACTTGTAAATGAACCTAATGATATCGATATTAGTTGATCGACGAATGATTTAATAATGATAGTGTGAAGTGTTATCACTCCAAGAAACTCCTTAGGGTTGTAGGCTAAGAATGCTTGGTAACTTAAGAAATTGATAATCAAAGTATACGGATCAATGGGATAATTCAAGGGCTTAATGAGAAGAACAACTTATCATGCATTCAAATGAGACACTACTTTTAGAAACCAATAATCAGATAGAGTAATTGGAATGGGGTATGAAGAACACTATTCAAGATAACCAAGTACATTAACATGCAGGGTCATACAAGATAGTAAGAGATTATTCAATTCAAATTCATGAGCTAAATAAGAAGATAATAGTTCTTAATATCTGAGCTAAATTGAATCAAATTACAGAGCAATGTAACACATAAGCAAATTTGACATTGGTAGCAAAAGAAGACTGTGATTCATATCAAGATAAGAGTCTAAGTACATGGGCCAAATGTATCCAAGATTGAACCCATTAGTTCATCTTTTGTTTTTATCTTTATAGCTTTTACAACACAGTATCTAGATCCTAAATTAATGGATCATTTTTACTAAATATATAAAGTCAAAACTATATTTACAAAAAATAAGGAAAGATCCTCAAGATGAGGTCAATCCCACATATGATAGTCTTCAGAGGTAGTAGAGTCCCGATGCAGTGCAGACTAGCCTCCCAAGGCTATTTGATGACTCTTCCAAAATATAGAATTTGAATTTGCTGAGTTGTGCCAAAACCCTAATTTGTTGCCACCAAAATAGGTACCAAAACTGATTTGAACACCTCTTTTTATCTTTATGAATCAAAAATGGACATTGAATCTGACTCTATAATTCAACATCTATCCATTAAAAGTGGTTTCAAGTGATTCGGATCAGTAAAACTTCGATCTGGGCATTTTTTCAACAAATCTGGTAGTGACAAGCTTTCGGTGCTTAACACTGGAAAAAACTGGGTGCTTTAACCACCGAAATATATTATTTCGGTGGTTAAGGAAGGAAAAATTTAGGCCTGTTAACCACTGAAAGTTGTAACTTTCGAAAAATGGATCTGTGGCGAATTAATTTGCATGAGAATCGCAATGAATCGAATTCTATGAGATAGAGATGAGAAATAACAACAAACTAAGATTTGATTCCTAGATCAAAAGGGATTTCAAATGGAAAATCATCACGGTGATATCTCTTGGAACTTGGTTTTATGAAAGTCACGTGACACAAAAGAGTTAATTAGAATCAAATTGATAATGAATTTCTGTATATGCAAGGTGTTGATTTGTTTGACTTGATGCATTAGGTTCTAACATGTGGACTCAATTTGTGGATTTGTCTGTATGCAATCAACTAGAGGACATGTTGATGAGGATATCCATCCAACTGATTCAATGAGTTAAACGTGGTAGTGGAGATCAAATTCATATCCAGCAGGAAAAATATTATGCAAAATCTTTGAAATCTGCGATCTCAAGATCTGATGCTTTGAAATCAGCTCAGTGAAAGATTGATGTCTTTAATTCTGGCATGTTGGCGATGGGCAACTTCAACCTTACAGCTCAATACAAATTCCCTTTGTTTAGGGATCTTACTCATGATTTAATGCCTTCCATTAAAACCTTTCAAACACTTACAAATCCAGTTGTGCATGCATTTATCGAATCTCTGCATTTATAAAATTTGCCAACCTAAGTATTTTGAAATTTCACATTTTTGAAAACGATACCTGATCTTGCGGGGGACTTTTGACTGTCTTCCCAAGATCCAAATTCAGATATGAAAGCACCATTGGAAATATTAGGATGTGTAGTTGTCAATCGACTATTTGAGCGTGTGAAATGGACTTTCCACAGCTGAGAAAAATGATTTTTCCCAAGGCAGGTTATTTTTGGAAAATCTGCACTTTCGGTGGTTAAACTAGACCCAATTTTAGCCTATAAACTACCGAAAGCTCTGCTTTCGGTGGTTAATGAGCGATTTCCAGGCCCGCCTAAACCACCAAAACCTGAGATTCTCACTTTTGCTTGAGAAGACCAAATCCAATGCTTTTTCCAAGTTTATTTTTAGAAAGTACACCATCTAACCCACCTAAAAAAATTTAGGAACAAATTTTTGGACCTCTTCCTATCACCTAAAATTTGACAAAATGACAGTGCTCTTTTAGGAGATAACATGAAGATTTAATGGAATTAACAAAATTGATTTGATGATTAATAATGTTCATAATAGTATCAATGGCATAGTAATATGATCTAATGACAGTGATAGAAATAATCAGATCCTTGAATCAATGACCTCCATAATGCCAAAGAATAAACTAAGTGATGAAGGCAATGATCATAGAGAGAGTGGGATGTTTCATAGATCAAATTGATGTGAATTTTAACAATATGTATTCTATTATCACCTTAACAATTTTTATATTGAGATCTAAAAATTTATGAGGTTCAACGAGACACTATACCATAGTAGAGGCATGATATTTTAGGGCGCTCGGCTATATCCTATGGCATATGAACGAATATAGTGGAGGTGGGAATGGAGTAGCTCGGTGAACCGTCGATCTTGAAGAATCTCAGATCCACAGTCAAGGCCCGCATCGGACCAACAAATAGAACGAAACTTAACATCACAAAGGAAAACCAAGGAAAACCACTCTAGTTTTGATGGGGAACACGTGGTGCTCTTACACATGCATCGGGGGAGACAAAAGTTTGCCTGAAACCACTTTTCCTATGGCCTCGATGTCGCATGGTTCAAAATGTCACATCAATAACTTGCGGGAAGAATGGCGGCTGGTTAGATCACCTCGCATCACCGATCTAGGTACTTCCCCAGATGATGTACCAAAAGGATGTCGTCACATAACTAACTCAAGGATCATCATTCGAAGTGGATTGATGAAGCATGGCACACCAGCGTACTATGACAATAATTCGTGATCAAAGTATAAAAAACCATCAAATCTCAGATATGAGATCATTTTATCCTATTTTGGGAAATTGTCATCTTATGCATAAGAAAAACAAGATTGTCTTGTGTAACTGAAATTCTGCAAATTCAAAGGGTGGCCAAATCAAGGTCTCTGCAAAGTCCGAAAGGTATGGATAATACCCATCAAATGATGTCTGGCGCGACTGGGTTCTCAATGAGTCTCGTTTTCTCTCATAGTGTGTGTTTCCTGTTATTCTGCATTTCATTTTGCTTTCCTATGTCTAAATTGAGAAATTAAAAGTCTAGAATTCATTATTCAATGCTCTCAGCTTGGCGATTTAAACTATGTTTGTCTCTTCTAAACCATTTTAGAATTCATTACTATAATTCTCTAATAAGAGTTGTGTGTTTCTTTTCTTCTGATACCATCTAAATTTTCAAGAATAAACTCAGAAGCCACTTCCTCATTTAGCCTTTTCCTCTTAATTGTTTTTATGATTTGGCAATGCATCCTACATTCTTGACCCTATAGCCCAAAGGTCATCTTCAACTCTTTAACAATTTTATTAAAAACCTCAAAACAAACCAAATCTAGCCACCGATTTACATAGATATATCAAGTGACACGAGAGAGCCTTCTCTGATTTGAGCAAGCTAGTGCTTCAACTCTAAATCTGGTTGAAACAGTTACCTCTGTTGTTTTTCTATTCAGCCCGACAAAATTTACAAAGTGCTAACATATTCCATGAAATTTGAGATTGATTGGAAATAATGTTGTCATATGATGTTATTAAGGATACTCAAATCGATATTTATGATATCGATGCTTTCAACTATGATAATGTTGACATTTGGGTGATATCACTCAATTTGATGGCCCAATGACCTATGAAGGACCTCATTACACTTTTGATGCTAAAGATATTGACTACTTGATTAATGAAGGAAATGATGATATGAAAATAATTGAAGTAGATGCTATTATTTCTTGATGATAATATAACATTGATTTAACTAATGATAACTATTTTATATAATTAGACAAGAGGATATCTAAATTTAGAACCATAAATAAGTTTCACACTTAACGCTCTTATGGCTCTAAGGTTGAATCCATATTATGAGGAGGAGAATTGTAACATTCCTTGTTGTGTTTTAGTCATTGTGTGAAGGTATAGTTCTAGTTGTCTATGATGGATTGGTTGATGTATTGTATTATTATGAGTCATTCATAAAAGTATACATGAAACTATATAGACTTTTTTTATTTGGGTTATTTGGATTCTCTATTAGATATATATTTCATGATTATTATGTGTATATGCCTTGCTATGATGTGGGTTATGTGGATTCCTTGTTAGGGAGATATTTCATTATGATTACGTGAAAATTATTTTCTATGATGTGGTTTATGTAGATGAGTTATTATAGCGATATTTCATTATGATTATGTTTGGATGATTTTTTATGATGTGGGTTATGTGGATTCCCTACGAGAGAGATATTTCATGATTATTATATGTATATGTCTTATTATGATGTGGGTTATGAGGATGCCTTGTTAGAGAGATATTTAATTATGATTTATCCATATATGTCTTGTTAATGAGATACTTCACATAATTGTTTACAATGTGTTACCTCCTAGATTCTCACTTGGTGAAAAATTACAAATTACAAGTGTGACACATGAAGTGAAACTTAGGAAAGTTACCGAATCTCACCTTAGTAGCCTTTCCTTTCTCACTTTAGACAAGGTAAAATTGGATTATCCTAGCCTAAGGGGTATTTCCTATGGTTGAATAAAATTAATGTGTATACTATGTAGTGGGGGAAAGAGAGATCTTAGAAACATAAAACAAAAAGGAAAAAGAAAAAGCATCTTTATATTTTTGCAGGGTAATAGATGAAAGGGATTGAACAATGCCTTATTTTTCTCTGGCTATGAGGTCATGCATGCAATTTCAAAGGGTGATTCTCATGAAGGATTAGGGAATATAAGATAGCTACGTGATGTTCCCTATAGAACCCCTAATTCGATATATATATATATATATATATATATAATTTTAATGGTGGAGAAGGTCTATAATAGATCCACTACTTAAGGCATTCGACAAAGACACTAAGTAAAGTGGTGTCATATGCCTAATGCAGATAAGAAGGAGGGAACCAATAACCCTATCCATTTCCAACATAGCAATCATGCTTATTTATGGCCCTTGATAAACTCTAGCATCCATAAACATACAAGAAGATATTCCATTGTTATTCCTATAACATTATGCCACACATATAGAAACTATACATACACTATACAAAAATTTAAACAAAATAAAGACATTTTATTCCATAATCTTGGAGCTCTTCCACTCACACCAAAATTTACCCTTACAAATGGAGAGAGAAAACCTTATATAGGTTTAAGCTCCATCTCCTCATACAAGAGAAATATGATTTGTTTTCCTATATCCACTTTTCTCTCCAAGTAATAACAATAAAATAATAATCTCTAAGCTCCTCAACAAACTTCTTATTAAACATAGAAAAGAGAGTTAAGATCCACAACTTCATCTAAGAGGTTGCAATAAAATATTCTAGGAAAATAATTCCCAATAAAGATGTCATATAACTAGTTCCAATAGACAAGTCAACAAAAATAGAATATTAGAGTTAGTTACAACTATAATCCAAAATAGATCCAAGTAGTTGGGCACCTCCTTTGGTTGAGGTATTGACCATATCTATACTCCAAAAATTAGTAAGAGAGACCTTGTCTCCATGTACACCCTCATAGAAGAATCCCATGTGTGAATTCATAAATAGTTGTTCTAGATAATAACTCCATACACACCTATGGCCTCCATTAATAATTCGTACCATGCAAACAGATCATTGTGTAGCACATGTTATCATTCTAAGGTGGAAAACCAAGTATAAATATTCCAAATAACTTGGTTCCCTCAACAAATGGCATAGGAACATGTTCAAAAAGACCTACTCAAGTTAATAGATGCATCAATAACTGGGTTTCTTAGGTGAAGTGGACCATGAATTCTCTCAATCTCGAAGACATAACCAACAAAAAGAAGATAGGCAATCAAACCCTACAAGTGGAATGCCTAGTTCCAACCATCCATGGATCAAGCTAGATGGAGAAGATATCAATATAGAAAGTTTCCCATCATATAATAGACATCATAGATCAAGTTCCAAGCCATAAAATACCCAAAAACCTCCATATGCATGTAAAACCATCCTACAATAGACTTAATATATGATAAATTCCTCCACAAGTGTGAAATCAATGGATAACTCCATGAGAATGAGGTATAAAGTAATAATAAATTGCAACATCAACATGAAAATAGAACCAAGGAACCCAAGTGCTCTTAGTAGTGGAGTTAATCAATCCAACATTGGGTGGGTTGGCCCCTCTAATCAAACATTAGGTACCTATAAAACCATGAAGGAGGGGATCTCTCCACTATAGTAAGCGTCTATTATATTAATAATAATGATGATGTCAAAATAGACACTATAAAATCTAATTCCCTCTGACTTGATATGCCACAATTATTCCTCTTCCAATAACTCAAAATAACCTAAAAAATCTACCAAATGCTAGAAATCCATGAAAGAGGAAAGATATTACTAATGTTGAGTGTATATTCTATTCTATCAAATATCATCATATGACCTTAATGGACACATGAAATCTTAGATTTCTCTATCCATGATGTGTGATGTCTTGAACCATGCTAAATGATAGCTAACAACCCTAGGTTTCTCCAAAATGTACTAAGGAAGTGAGTGCTCTACCAAATGATTTGTCCACCCCATTAATTTTCATAATCAAAGTGTACTAGAAATTACAAGTGCTAGGGTGCTCCTTTTCAAGACCCATGTAGCATGCATACAATTTTATGTGAAAGGGAGGAAGGAACTCCATGAAACCCTTTGTCTATTTTATTAAGCACCATCATTAGAGTATAATATACAAGTAAAACAATAGAGTGCACTTCCTYAAGATRCATATCCCATCAATATATGMAARCATGCAAAGATCTAGTACCAASATAAATTTGATCCAAAAGAATGAAGATAACCAACATCATAACATAACATCCAAGGGAATGATCACTATCTATAAATATAAGCATTAAGGAGTATATCACAATGAATAAAACAAAATGAACTAAGACAATAGACCATATAGTCCATTAAGGAGGATCACAATCACCACTATGCTCAACCATCCTCAAGAAAAAATTAAGGTCTATCTATATTACATTAACATCCCTTTAACTTATTGTTGATCTACATTCGTGGATAAAATTCAGTACACACTTATCCATCCTTATTATTTTTCCCTTGTTTTTCTTTGTTCCTCATATTTCCTTTAATTAGTCACATTTTATCTTTGAAATGTAGGTTGTAGATCATACCACTATCAAATTCCTAGGTCTGTAGACCTGCAAGCCTGTATAACTTTACTGAGTCAAATTTTATTTTCTTGTGATCCCAATACTTAGTCATTTTTATGAGTTTTGGGAGCCTCATTGTAGGAGAAAAAAACCTTCTTCTCCCGCAAATCTCCATGTTCCATATCCCACAGTTGTGAAACACTCAAAATGACCCATCTATCTATGTGTCCTCTAAATTGCACCCTTTTCCTTTTTCATACTTAGTAGTTTCTTTGAATGTGAATGTGGGACACCTGTCTTTCCATTTACCTTTTTCCATCATGTTTGTGTCCCACATCCCACAATCCCATGTTCTACAAAATGACCATTTAATTTTCGCAGCCCGCATAATGTTTTCTTCTCATACTTAGTCTATTTTATCATTGTGGATGTGGGAGTCATCCCCTTTCACCTTTCTCATTTCCCATGTCTTGTGTGCCACATCGACAATCTCAAATTCATCATATTGCACTCTACATTCCTCTTTTCACATGTACATACTTAATCATTTTCCATCTTCCATGACATCATATCACCATTTCACAATTGCATTTATTCCCCCCCACCATGTTAGCCACCACTTGTGTGAACATAATACCATTATTAAAGTGGTGAAGATTTCATAAATCTTTGTAATAAATTATTAATCTTACTTTCCAAGTCAGAAAATTTAGAATAAGAGCTATGGTGGTTAATAATGAAGGAACAATGTGGTTAAATAAAGCACTAATATTCCATGTCGTAAAAGGTTATATTGACAGTAGCACCACCCATAAATTATGTCATGTAGAAGAAAGGGCGTGTATTGTGGAGATACAATTAACACTCTCAAACGTTAGGAATGTGCGTTCCAGTTGTCACAAGCATACAGGTGGTACAAATATATTCCTCCTACCGATAAGGAAACAAAAAAAGTGTGGACCTTAGGAATAACACTAGATAGTTGTGTACCTGAGGTGAAAGATCTCAAATAGCTAGTTCTTTGGTGTCTGGACAAATTTGATACAAAAGGAAGGAAAATTCAAGTTCAATGGAAGAAACTTGTCTCGTTGGCTCCTTCAGTCTTCACGAAAATGCTACGACTTCCAAAGCCAACCATGCAATTCAATAATGAGGAAGTTGTTGAATTTATTAAGGAACACAAAGGAGGAGGATACCTCCTCAATAAATATCTAGATGACTCAAGAGTTAACACCAATGCCTCTAAGATTGAGGTAAGTTCCTTAAAATACCCCTATAAGGAATATTCTTTGGTTGTTTTGCCACATAATTGGATTAGGGTCCACGACTTATGTGCCAAAACAATTTCATTTATATTTTTTAATTTATTGTGCATGAGGACACCATGATTAATTGAGGGTGAATTATTTAAAATGAAATTTCATTTCAACTGGGTGGTTTGAAGAGAACCCAAAAATTATACATGACATCTTATTTTATATTTCTTATAGTCTACTACTATATTTTCAAATATTTTCCATGGTAAAAGAATGTTGTTTTTAAGGTGGAACTCCTCTCTTTCTGGTATCCATGCTTATGGAGATACAAGGCTCAATACTATTTATACCCAGTCCATGACAGCTTTATTTTTGAATTTAAAAAATTAACGTTCGGTCCTAACACATCAAGGTTGTCACTTGAGGCTGTCGCCTTTATCTCAAAAAAAGTATTTTGAAACTATAAAGGATTTCAATGTTATAAATTTATTTGGTTTCTAGAAAAAAAACCCTTTTTCCTCTTTTTCTATGTATCAAACAGATACTTTGTTATAGAAGTGTGCAGATACTACAAGTACTAGGATCACTTCTTTAGAGAGAAAAGAAAAAAAAATCATCCCATTTCCCTAGAGATTTGGAGAAGTTGTTGTAAAGCATATCTCTAATTCAGGTGAATTTGCAGGACAATTTTACCAACTTTTCTTGAAAGATGTTGAATGCATCGAGGGTTTCAACCCTAATGATCCATTTACTACACACATGTCCTTCGGGGCATATTCTTATTATTTCACCATGTTTTAACAATTTAAGGAAGGAAAAGGGGATTATTTAAATATCCTTGAGACCTCATTTGATGAATCCCTGAATGATATAGAATATTTAGCTAGAAATAATGAATGTTATAGACAAAGGGATGAGAAGTAACAAACAAAAAATAAAATTCTCTCATTGTTTCACAAAGAAGTACCCTAGCTAAAACAAAAACAAGGAGTAGTGGTATGGAAATGAGGAAAACACCTACCGAAAACTCAGATGATCGTGGTGACAAAGACCTTATGAAGAAAAAACTCTAAAAATCCCATTTTTTTCATACCTATGCTAAAATAAAAAGAGAGACCTAGAAAATGGGACCGGAAATACTTGAAACTCAAGAAATTCCATGAGAAATGGATGTAGATGAAGTTATCTAAAAACCTTGTTGGTTAGAACAATGGTTTCCAGAAACACGGGATATTGTTGAAGCTATGGTCACCCAATAACCAAAAATATTTGAAGAAGAATATGTAACACTCCACCATGCAACCTACAATAGAAATTCCAAAAAAATGTTAGTAGGTAAGGTAAACATGGAAAACAAGAAAGCGTCTGAAAAATAAAAATCAGAAATTGATTTCCATAGGGTTGCGCCTTAAAAAACTGTATAGTTTCATGAGGAGACTGGAAAGGCATTGAAAGAATCTATTTGTAATATAGAAAAAGAAATTTAAAATTTAAAATAAAAAAAATAATGGAATTAGAGACAACTATGATTCCAAAACCACTATTTTTTGAGCCATTAACCACAATTCAACCAACACCTACCCAAGAGGATGTCCTGGAAAGTATCACTAAGTTGAAAGGTTCATCTAGTTTGTTGCTAGCAGTGAGAATATATGTTGGAGATGGAATCAAAAAAATAATAGACTCAATCCAAGAAATATGGGAACTTGCATAGATCTCTACCATTTTTTCAATGAGGATTATGCATTTCAAAGAATATATACAAACAAATATAGAAAATGATGAAGAATTTTACAAGGAGGATGTGGTAATATTTATGGAAAAAGTTTCAAGTTTAAGTGACACCCACTAAAGAGAAGAAAACCTTCCATCTAGTACTCAAATGAAGAAAAAAAATTCATTTTGGTTGAGAAGAATTAAAAGTTTAAGAGAAATGTTGAATGAGCTGGATGTTGTGAAAAGTAAGAGTGGTGACCTTTTCCTAAGACTTGTTGATATCACAAAGGAAATTGATGGCACAAATTTATTAATGGACACAATACTTATGTCTAAAGAGAAACTATTGTATCAACTTGAAGAATTAAAAGTTGCATGGGAGAATTATTTTACTGACTCAATAGAATTCTTCAAAGATGAAGTTGAAAGGTGGATGGTCCGATACATTAACAATAATGATGACATTGAAAACATGTTTCACCAATTATGTATTGACCTAATAGAAATGGAGAATGAATTGCTTCAGATAAAAACCAAGCATGAGATCATAGTGGCCTCGATGAGGGAATACATAGAAGAGTGGCTAAGTAAATCCCTGATCACGCTTACCGAGATAGATCAATATGGAGTGGTTACAATGGATACTCCACCTCTAGAACATAATCCATCTAAAAAAGAAACATCAACAAGAAATTAAATAGTTTGGAATATTTCCATTACATTAAGTCAATTGGAAACCTTATTTTTTCCCTTGCCATCTATTCTTCTACATTCATTTTCCACATTTCCTTTTTTGTTCCCAACAACATGTGAAACCTAAGGCTCACCTTGGATGTTTTGATTTTTTATTCCAAGTCTCTTTCATTTATAATTACCTTTTGAATAACTGGAAATATAACCAGAATACTTGTCACTTTAATTTGTCAACCCAGGGATTCATATAGTTACTTGTGAACTGTCATGCACTATATATGCTAGGGAAAATTATTCACTTTACTCTCCTGATGATGTAGTTGCAACAAATATTTATGAATATAGAACTTTAAATTTAAGATACTTTATGTTATAGCCCTAAAATTCCCTACCTATGCATACATGGAATTGGCCTTTCTACTTGCACAATTTTCCAAACTACTGTTGAGGATCTCTCTTTAAAAAACCATTTTTGGAGCATATACGTGCCTTGTTGCAATAATTCCCATGTACATAAGCTATATGCATTCTAGACAGCCTGTGTACATACACTATCTGCATACTAAACAACCTGCGTTTACCTCCTTGGCTTGGCAAGCCTTGGGATCTCCCGAGCTTGTGTCTGCTTCACATGAGCTATTGGATTTTGATAGACGTCCTAGTTAATATTTGGGGATTCTTCCTTAGTTTTCTATCTCGTTAGGTTGAAATATTTTCCTTGTTGATGTTATAGTGGTGCAAGGCCCATTATATTTCAATATTCTTCTCGGGTGTGATTTTGTGTATGTTATGAATGTCATGGTGTCTATTCTTTTATGGGTGATGTGTTTCCCTCAAAATGAAAGAATTGTCACTATAGTTGTCATATTATAATCACCATCATAATTCAACATTAGTTCAATATGCCCCTTTATATGTTCCTAGTGTTCGTGTAGACTCTACCCAGCCATGGGTTAATTATGTGGCATGTTATCCTCAATGTTCAATTTCTTTTGAGAAGGAACCTATGAAATCATGTTTACCTTCTCGAGACATGGTCTCAACAATTGATCAATAATTTTATCCAATGGGGGCATGGGAGCCCTTGCTTCTCCTTCTTGGTCTGAGTGGTCATGAGTTTCCTTTTGAGTTCGATCTCACTGTTTGTAGATCCTCAAACCCTTGTTCTTGTGATTCTTCATGAATAGGCTCTTCCAGTCCTGGCCAGAACCTCCATCGTCATATGGAATATGGTCAGGTTGCTTCACCCTTTGGGAGTGTCGACCCTCCCTGTTCACGTCATTTCTCAGATTTTGAATTTCGTTCAGATGAGGATATCCTTGAAGCCATGACTATGGTTTCTATATCATAGGAAGACTTACACCATGGTTTGTGTTTTCTTCCCTTTTTGGAGACTTTCCAGGTTGAGTATAGAAGAGACTCTTGGTCGAAGCCTAGTAGTAGGCTCTACCTGAACTACTACCATGCATGAGAAATAAGGTTGTGTAGTACCTTGTACATATTGTACAATCTAGGTTTGTTGTTTTCAAGTTTTGTATTTAGTAGCACCTCTTATTTTCCAAAGTTTTTATCTATATTGGATCTATTAACTTTTGGATGAGTGTTATTGACCTTATATGCAGTATCTTGGAGATGTTTTTTCTTTAACATATGTTCATCATATCGATCCATTCCAAAAGGTATTGACCTAGAAACTAGCATATAGGTTATATTTTTCCCTACTTGCATTTTTTCATTATCTGTTTCGTGGTTCATTTGGCCTTAGGATCGACCCCACTGAATTGCGACAATAATCTTCCTTGTTGATAAGTGTGTTGTACTTTATGTGGTAAAGCATTCCTTCCATGGGAATCCTAGTTACAACCTTGTTTTCCATTTGGTTCCCATGTCAAAGTAATTTATAGGCATGGGAGTCTCATTTAATCCCGCCATGACTTTGTGTTGAAGCCTCATTCTTCTTCATATTTTTCTGGCCTTTACCCACATAACTCCCTATGAGCCTGATTTTTTGTATTTCAAGCTTGCTTTAAATTTCAAAAGAAACATCCAATGAGACTGTTTTTATTCTTTTCAATATCATTTTGATTACTTGAGAAAAGTAGGCCCCCTGGAGTCTTTTTTAAGCCCTTTCCAGAATCTCAAAAATTGAAAATATTGTCAAGCGATCTTGTTGCCCTTCATGCTCGCCAAACTCAAATTTGAAGGCACATATGTCTGGTGGTATTTTATGCATTTTTCATTCTGGATAGCTAACTTTAAGAAAAAAGGTATGCTCTAGGAAATTCGGTTCTCTAGAAGATTATTCTCAGGCATAAGTTTAACCCTTTTTTGGGCCTAAGGGACTAAATTTTTGAAAAAAGGAACATTCTCCTTAGTTTTGGTTTATCTCTTTTTCAGGCCTTGGAGATTACTTACAAAAAAGGAACCCCTACAGAGTCCATATTTAATCTCTTTTAGACTCCCCAAATATGAAAATATCATCGAGTGACCGTGTTCCTTTCACACTCGTTAAATTGGTCCAGAAAGAACATCTATTCAGCATGAGTTTAACCCTTTTTCCATCCAATAGATTATTCTAGAAAAAGGTATACCTCGGAAGACTTGTCTTGCCAGGAGAGTTATCCTCATTTATATTTTATACTTTTTGGGGCTAAGGATACTAAACCTAGAAAAAGATTGTGAGTCCATAGTTAATCTCTGTTCAGACTCCTTAAAATTGAAAAGATAGCCGAGTGATATTGTCTTCATGACACTTGTTAAAACGGTTTTGAGAAGACGTCTTTTCAGTATAAGTTTAACCCTTTTTCGAATCGACTAGATTGGTTGTGAAAAAGGAACTCCTTGGAGTCTTCTTTTATCATTTTTTCAAACTCTCTAAATGTGAAAAAACCACCGAGATTACCCTCTCTGGGCTCGTAAAAATTAACATAGAAGAAGTCTTGTTGTGTCATGATTAATCACATTGTGGGTCTCATCTTTGTGTCTTTGTCCTAATGCCAGCTCCATGTTTCTCTCAACTGAACCTCCAAAGAATTCCTTAAACACAAGCCTTGCAACACTCTTTTTCCTTTGCGAACTAACACCTTGACCCATGGAGGAATGTTCCTCGAGTGTCCTTATCCTATATATGTCTCCTTTCCTTAAGAATCAATATGTTACATGTGCTTGGAACCAACTTTATTTTTCATGACACTCATTCCTCCTTTGTAACGTAGCATTCTTTTATTCTTTTTCAAGATCATTAAAAATTTGAAAAAGACAAAAAAATCAAATATTCCAAAAAGAGGGGATGAGAACTATACACTCTTTTTTCGACAGCAAGATATTCTCCCTTGGGTAAATCACATCCTTCCGTTTGTTCATAAAAAATTGGGATCTAGTATGACCTTAGGAATTTTTTCTTTCTACATAGAGTTGTGTCCTCCTCCATTGGGTTACTCTTCCAAACATATGGAGAGTTTTTGGTGCCTCCTACATCACATACTTATGTCAATATTACGTTTCCTGAGTCTGATCATCTTTCGTTCTTTTGTCCAAGGGAATTTTTATCCAACCTGAGTCGGACATTCTACAGTTTTTCTCTTGACTTTCATGAATCGACCATCCCATGAATCCAGTCAAGTCCAGATTCAAAATCGATGAAGTTCTGTGCCTGATGATCGAGATCCTCCAGTACTTCCCCGATGGTATGTCGAATAAATCATAGTAGTGAGTCTTACACTCCTATTGTACTCCTACCTAAGCTGTTGAAGATATTTAAGTTGTTTCTCGAGTTATGAAGTCCTCATATCCAACCAGAAGCATTGATGCTTCTTGAAGATGCATATTGTATTGCACTTGAATATCACCGATTGATTTTGAGATGTATATCCATTGTGTATTTCTTGTAGATACACTTTATATAGACATTTCTATGACATGTATATGCAATGTACTTGATTGGAAGCCATGATCAGTTCATTCTAAGCATGGGTATGCCCGCCTCAAAAAGATTATTATTGTATTACAAATGGAGACCTCTTGAACTCTGGTCTCGAGCTCACTCAAATCCGTGCATTCCCACTGGTAAATATATTGTTGTTGGACACACCTACCACACTTAGAGGGGGGGTGAATGAGTGTGGGGCTCTTTTTCCCAAAACTTCCCTCTTGCATAAAAACTCATCAATTAGCATTCAACATTTATTCATTACCCATTGTTGTCATTTATAACCAGTTAGATGTGATCACATATCAGCAACATAT
>JASDQU010737713.1:113377-128532 GCA_032191745.1 Picea mariana | reverse complement strand
GCTGGAGACGACTGATCACCCGAGTCCATACAAAGTATCATGGCTGCAGAAGGGACATCAGGTGAGTGTCACTAAACAATGTTTAGTTGATTTCAAAATGGGTGAATATAAGGATAAGGTCCTATGTGATGTCATTCCCATGGATGTCTGTCATGTATTGCTGGGGAGACCATGGCAGTATGATAGAAATGTGGTTCATGATGGGAGAATGAACACGTACACTTTGGAGAAGGATGGGAGAACACATAGATTACTTCCAAAAAAGGATGAGGAGGTGAAGCCGGAAGTAAGAAACACCATACTTCTCATGAGTGGGAAGGAGCTTCTCACAGAGATGGAGAAGAAGGAAGATCCACAATTCTTTGTGGTTAGGAAACCAAGAATTGTCCTGACTAGCACAAGAGTGGATGACCTACCAGACGAGATTCAAGAAATGCTGGGAGAGTTCGCTGATATCATCATGGACGAACTACCTCGTTCATTACCACTGATGTGGAGTGTGAGTCATCACATCGATCTTATACCTGGAGCCAGTTTACCGAATAAGGCTGCATATAGGTTGACGCCACAGGAGAATGAGGAAGTCAAAAGGTAGGTCCAGGATTTGTTGGACAAAGGACTGGTCAGAGAGAGCCTAAGTCCATGTGCTGTTCCAATGGTACTAAGTCTGAAAAAAGATGGAGGCTGGAGGATGTGTACAGACTCCAGGGCAATAAATAAAATTACCATCAGGTACAGATTTCCACTGCCGAGAATGGATGATCTGATGGATTTCTTGAGTGGGGCAAATTACTTTTCAAAGATTGATCTGAAGAGTGGATATCACCATATTCGCATGAGAGAAGGTGATGAATGGAAAACATCATTCAAGACAAATGAAGGTTTGTACGAATGGCTGGTCATGCCGTTTGTCTTGACAAATGTGCCAAGCATATTCATGAGGCTGATGAATGAAGTCCTGAGGGAATTCATTGGGAAATTTGTAGTCGTATATCTGGATGATATATTGATCTACAGTAAAACAAAGGCTAAACATTTGAAACACTTGGCCATTGTGATGAGAAGACTATAGCGGAAGAAGTTGTTGGTCAACATGAAGAAGTGTTCCTTCATGAAGACATAGCTCCTTTATTTGGGTTTTGTGATTTTGGCGAATGAGTTGAAGATGGATCCTGAAAAGGTGGAAGTGATCAAGAATTGGCCATCACCGAGAAATGTTTTCGAGGTGAGAAGTTTCTATGGTTTGGCTAGTTTCTACCGAAAATTCATCAGGAATTTCAGTGGAATTAGCGCAGCAATGATGGACACAGTGAAGAAGCGGCATAAAGTTTTTCATTGGACAACAGAGGCTGAGAAGAGCTTCAATCTATTGAAGCGAAAGATCACAGAGCAACCAGTGTTAGTGTTGCCTGATTTTCAGAAGACATTTCAAGTGAAATGTGTTGCCAGTGGATATGCTATAGGAGCGGTCTTGAGTCAGAAGGACAGGCCAGTTGCATATTTCAGCGAGAAGCTGGATGAAGCAAAGCTGAAATACTCCACATATGATAAAGAGTTTTATGCCATCATACAGGCACTAAAGAAGTGGAGGCATTACTTGATACCCAAGGAATTTGTTTTGTACAACGATAATCATGCATTGCAGTTTGTGAGTCAACAGGAGAAGTTGAATCAGAAACATGCAAAATGGGTAGAGTACATGCAGAACTTCACATTTGTGATCAAACACATTTCAGGAACTGCTAACAAGGTGGTTGATGCTTTGAGCAGGAAATGTTTGCTTTTGCAGGAGTTCAGAGTCAAGACGTTGGGTTTTGAGAATCTGAAAGACATGTATGCAGGTGATGCAGATTTTGCAGAGGCATACGAGGTAGCTGAGAATACAGTTCTCAGAGACAAAATCCCTTGGATAGACTACATGATCCAAGAAGGATTGTTGTTTCGAGGCAATCAACTATGTATTCCAATTTGCTCCATGAGGGAGAATTTGGTGAAGGAGAAGCACAGTGGCAGATTAGCAGGGCACTTTGGTCACGAAAAAACATTTGCGAAGTTGAGCGAATCGTATTTTTGGCCGGGCATGTGAGTAGATGTCAAGAGGTTTGTTGATAGGTGTCGAATTTGTCAGCATTCGAAGGGCAGAAGGCAGAATGCGGGATTTTACCAATCATTGCCCATACCGGAGAGGCCATGGGAAGCGATCAACATGGATTTTGTATTGGGTTTTCCAAGGATGCAGAGAGGGGTTGATTCCATCTTTGTGGTGGTGGACAAGTTTTTGAATATGGCACATTTTATTCTGTGTCAAAAGACCAGCGATGCAACCCACATTGCAAACTTGTTTTTCAAAGAGGTTGTTAGACTTCATGGATTGCCGAGAAGTATAGTCTCGGACAGAGATACCAAGTTCATAGGTCATTTTTGGAGGACGCTATGGAAGAAGCTAGGGACTAATTTGGATTTTAGTTCAGCTTACCATCCACAAACAGATGGACAGACCGAGGTGGTCAATAGAAGTCTTGGAGACTTGCTGAGAATCTTGGTGATGGAGCACCATGGCAGCTAGGACAACATTCTGCCACAGGCCAAGTTTGCGTATAATGATTCAATGAATCGGAGTACAGGAAAAAGACCATTTCAAATTGTGTATGGGGCACAAACGAGGGGAATTTATAAACTCAAGGAGTCAAAACAGGCTATGACTAGCAGTGCGAGCGCAGAAGAGTTCGCTGAGGTGATGAAGGAACTTCACGGTAGGGTGAAGCAGCGACTGATGGATTCAAATCGGGAGTACAAACGCAAAGCAGATCAACATCGGAGACAACTTCAGTTCGAAGTTGGGGATCTTGTTCTAGCACACTTGAGGAAGGAAAGGTTCCCAAGGGGAACATATAAAAAGCTCAAAATGAAAAAGATCGGGCCATGCAGAGTCCTAAAGAAATTCGGGGAGAACGCTTATGAGATTGAGTTGCCGGATGGCATCGGGATATCTCCGATCTTTAATATTTCAGATTTATACCCATACAGGGCTGGAGAAGCAGACACTGGAACTGCAGAGCTAGTGATCCAGTGGCAGAAGAAATTACCAGTTGCAGAAAGGCCGCATATGGAGTGCATACTGGACAAGCGAGTAGGAAAGAAGACCAGACGAAAGCAGTACTTCGAGTACCTGGTGAAATGGAAGAATCACCCAGCAGAGGATGCCAGCTAGGAGACAGAAGCAGTGATTTAGAAGCATGGACAGACCATGCAGGAGCTCATGGACAGGAGCCCATGAAAGTTTTCAATCCGAGGAGTATGATGCAGGAGCATCGTGACTTCCAAAGCCAGTGTGGAGCCAGCGCATGTGTTTTTAAACACATGACATATAACTTGATAAATTTTTGAATTCTCATTAAGGATGAAGAGCCATATCCTTCAATGAAACATTTATGAAGGAACGCCTATTGTATTATATCAGGCCTTGAGATTTACGCTCTTGTCTGTAGTATATAGGAGGCATTTACTTTAGTTAATGCAGGTAGATAGATGTTTAAGTTTAGATTAGACAGTTTCAGTTTTCGAGAGGGAAAACGGATATAGACACCCTCCTTTGTAAATTGTATTATTATCATTCATTTAGGAGCAAGAAGAGAGAGCATAGCAGAGAATTGTGTGAAGAACACCCATGTATAGAGATTGAATTAATAGAAGAAGACTTTGATTCAATTCCATGGTTATGTGTTATTTATCTGTGTGTTGATGTTATGTTCATGAGTATTTGGTTCCTATCATACATTTGCTTTTATATGCTGTGTATGTGATTTCATGGTTGATCTAAAAACTGAGAGAATGAGTGAATTAGTTTCAATTGTTTCTCTATTCTGAACCAGAAGTTCCTGCAAGGAGTGCAGTGGATTGTGTCCGCAAGGAGTGCATGACTGGAGGGTTCAGATAGAGGTGACTTTTGTTCTAAGTTCTTAGGAGTGTAGGTTAGGTACCAGAGCCATGCAAGGTGTGCACAGGCTAGAAGAAGTCTCAGTTGTGAATCTGAGCAGGGAGCTAAGGACTGTTGTTGCAGGAAGTGCATAGAGTCTGAAGAATTCAATGCTTGAGAAGTTGTTGAGCGTCGAGCGCAAGGAGTGCGCATACATTCCTATGAAGGAGTCAGAGTGAACAAGCTCAAGAGGGATAGAACCTTTGTGATCTCACTATATGGGAACGTAGAAGGTTCATTCCAAGGAAGGTTTCGAACAGGAGATGCAAGCATAGGCTTGGAGAACAAGTCTCGGCAGGGGTACTTAGTCATTTCAAGGAAGCATCAAGGAGTAGGAGTCGACGATTAGGATTCACAGGATAGATTGGTGAAGTCCCAACAACTGTTAGATCGTGAGGAGAGTTGCGTAGGGTTTAAGTGTGGGCGCATAGGAAGGAGAGTCGTCAGGACTCGACTCATCAGGATATCTGAGTTTCCGTGGTCGTGGAACTCTTATATGACAAAATCGTGATTGGCGATTTCCCTAGAAGATAAGGACCGTTGATCTCAGCGGGGATACGTGGTGCGAGATCCCGGAGAGTCGGGGTTCATCACTTCGAAACTCTTGGTGTCGAAAAGAATCACGAAGGATTCACAAAACTCCGAGTTGTGACGGGTCCCACAGTGATAGCGTGTGGTATTGACAGGTGGCATCGCATATCGGAGTTTGAGGCTTAAGAAGTCTTGTGAAACGGTACTGCAGGAATCGTGAATTCCCGAATCTCAAAATTTCGATTTCCACTTGGAGCAAGGACCACCGGTGTTAGAGTGAAAGGACACGTGGCATCAGGAAATAGGGGATCGGGGATTTCCAAGGTGAGTTGTTCACAACCTCGCAGAAGCTGATTTTCCGACGGGATAAATCCCGACCGACGCAGGGAACTGTGAAGGGAATATTCCTTGGGTTTCGTGGATTGTGTTGCCCGAGTACAGGACTGCAACTATGCGAGGTCTGATTTCCCAATATGACAAGGGAGATCATCGAAGGCATTTTGTGGGTGCGAGAACTTCCGACGAGGAGGTTGAAGGGAATTTTAGCTCTTCGGGCCAATTTCAGAGAAGGTCCTGGTGGAAGCAGGGCGCGCGGGTGGTGCGTACTGCATCACACTAGAAGCCCATATGTCAAAGTTTCAAGAGCATTAGAGGACTAACAAAAGATTGAAGTATCTTTCTTAGATATAGAAGAACTATTACCCCTGAGTCTTAAAAGAGAATCAAAGAAGTGCGAAGTGACTATGTCTAAGGAAAATAAAAATCATAATGGGAAGAGAATCACCTAGACAAAGCTCACTAGAAAGAAGGCTAGGAAGATAAGTAAAAAGAGAGCTAATATTGACAGGCTACAAAATATTCCATAGGCAGCTTGGCATAAGGAAAACTTTCAAAAGTTGAACTTTGCCGAGATATCAGACCAATGACATAGGCAACTTCGTTGAGGCGAAGAAATATAGCCATTAGAAGATGATATAACCATTCGACTACTGCTCTGAACAGGTTGGAAATAATTGATGGTTCTCCAATAGACTGTTAGACCATGCCATAATGGACAGAACCCGAGTTAATCATGCCTCATACCCATTGCAAGTAGACCATTGCTAAGTTTCTTATTTATTCCGTCGCGCCACACACCAAGAATACTTTTGCTAACTAAGAATTGGAGCCCAAAGCCTAAGATTATTTTTCACTATGATCATCGCCTTGTTCCCATACCCTTCATTGCAGTCTCTGAATTCAGTTCACTAATTGACCTTGAGGCTATATGTCGGACGAGCTAAGCGTTGCAGAGAAAATAGTCAAAGAAGTTTTTATTGACTCAATGATTGAGAGATTGATGTTGGAGCGAGGGTTATCTATAGGAATCCAAGCATCATCGACAAGAGGACTACAGGCCTCTCCTTCCACTACTCACACCGGTCCATCCCGGCCGGCCAATGAGAAACGGACAAAGCACATAGATGAAATCATGAAAGCCAAGCTTATTTTGTGCATTCTACCAGCTTACCTACCACCTTTGAGTGATGCCATCAATCACAACAATGTACCTTGAAACTTCGAGTATACTTTGATCACCGCATACCTTCTGAAAGGGGTGCGCGTAGTTCGTGCCAACTAGGATAAGCTTGCAGCACTGAAATTTAGTGACTTCAACCTTGGAGATCGTAAATCTTACAACATGTTAGCCCCACATAAGTACTTAACCAAGACTAAAGCAAAGAATTCCAAGATTATCCCATAGTCATGGACCCAGAACCTCGCGGAGCCCACACTGCTCAATGTAATGAAGATCCCGCACTTCGGCAAACACCAGGAAGTCAACTCATGTGTCAAGTTATTGTTGTCCTGCTAGCATGGAGGATACTTATGGTTGAACCACCACATCACTGTGGATCTTAACTTGATCAATCGGATCACAGGGCTTAGTATGCAAGGCCCTAACCCACATGATTTTTACCCTAGAAAGACGTCAGACTGAGCATTAGTGCAAAAGATTAAAGAAACTTATGGTGATGTCGAGAAGGGAATGTGAGGCTACAAGGTAGCCTCTATCTAGAGTGATGTAGTGTGCCTTTCCTATCAAATGATTACGGGCAAGCTAGTTCACAAGAATAGACTAACCCAAGTGACTGGATTCATAGTTAACCTCGCAGGAAAGTGCATGGAGGGACTACAGATGAACTAGGCACAGTACCTTGTAAACCAACTAGAGCTTGATTTTAGAGAAGCAGAAGACCAAGAGTATGAGTTCCACTTTAGTTGGCTTCTCATACTAATCTCTTTCATCACCTGGGAGCTACCAGAAGGCACCACTTTCTAGGATATCGAACCCTTCGAACCACTGGCCGCGAAGTTCTGTATGTTGCGGTACTCCAACAACATGAACAAGTAGTGGCAATCCAATGTAGTCTTCCATGCCTATTACAACCAATTGAATATCACAATCCAATTTACATCGCGCATCACCATTAACACACTTCACGGGTTTAGACCCTTGATGAAATTCAGCGTGGACCGCCACTTCACCTATATTACAGTGTGCATTGATGAGCATAAATAGTAGCTCCATTCATATTACAAGTTGACAAAAGATGACTTGGAGGAGATTATCAAGGAATGGTCGGCAGACCTCATTGTTCCAGCGGACCCCACAGAGATGTCTAATGTGGATAGCCTTGAAACTATTCCGAACACACCTGGACTAAGCAAGATGAAAAAAGATGACGAAGTGCAAGATGTCCATAGCACATCGACAAAGACCTCTTCGATCTCACCTGAGCAGGGAAATGATGGTGGAGATCTAGGTGGCAGATAATTTGAGCAAAACAAAGGTGAAGTTACTCTGCCTAGAGAGGAGGAGGATCCATCCAAGAAAAGGAAGGTTACCCCACCAAATCCTTCATCCTAGAAGAAAGTTAAAGCTACTAGGACTACGTTTAAGACTACCCTCACCCCAGATGACTTTGACTTCTTAGTTGTTGTGCTGAATGACACTTCACCAGAGATTGCAGAAAGGAAAGAGGAAAAATAGGAGGTATTCAGCTGAATCAAGGGTGAACTTCATGAAGTGCAGCAAGCACTACATTCTAGCCGTGTAGTTTCTACTGCACCCTTGACAATTGGAACGAAAGAACCAAGAGATGAGCCAGCCCAATTGCACTAGATTGTCGATAAATTTGAAGCTCGCCTTCGACGAGCTCAAGGAGAGATAGTAAAAGCCACCCAGGCTTTGGCCCAGGCACAGGAAGATCTTCTAGAACAACGGAGTAATGAAAAACGAGAAAAACTATCCCTACAAACAAAGTGGGAGGACGAGAAAACAGTGCTACAGCGAGACAAGGAGCAGTTGCTCGCAGAGCAACTCGAGATAAAAGAACTGGTCAACATAGCACTTCGCTCTATGATAGTCATCGAAGTCCAGACAGAAGAGTGGGTTCCACAGTAGGTGGCACAACTGGAAGGAGTGATCCAACAACTTCAGCAGCGCATTGTAGATTTGGAACTTCATACTATGCCCGAGATCCCTCAAGATATAAGAGACCTAAGAGAGGAAAATGACCGTGGCACATTTGGCATATTGAAATCCCTTGAATTGGAATGCAAGAAGCTGAATTCTAGGAGCACTCAGACATATGAGACCCTCACGGAGAATCCAGAGTTGCAGGCATTGGAGTCACAACTCCAAGAAGCAAAGTAACATGCAAATATGTTACAAGCGTAGCTGAAGGCATTGTCACCAGTCAAAAGAATCAAGAGGTTTCTAGAGCAGCGCGCGGCCCAGCAACATATCCACATGATTTAGATTAAAGTGATGGAAGTCTCTCAATGACTTCAACCAGTGCAAGAGAAGGCATGTTAACTATTCACCAAACTTGAACACCAAGGAGTAGAACTTGAACAGGTTGTGAGTGCAACAGAAGAGAGCCTAGAAGGACCAGTCAATGACGCACTCATCCAGGAGTTCATTGGGCAAGAGGTAGTATCACTACAACAGGTAGTATCACTACAACAGGTTGAAGCAGCTCGAGACAAGCTTGAGGCATTCGAAGAGGAATTGCCTAGACGAGAGTGACTCAGGACGAGTCACAGGAGAGTGTTGGGGGCTTGTTGGCCCTTGACCAAGTTTTGAATTTACTTGGTCATGTTTGACCATTTTTGGGACTTCGAAATCTTGTCGAATATGGAGCGCCAGAAGAAGCAGAGATCACGGGATCTTAGCCCACTTTTGGGCCCATTTTAGGTTTTGGGAATATGTAATGGAAAAGGGATGCCAGCCCGTGGGTTCACCTATGCTTAGGCCCACTTTTGTAAATGTATAAATAGTCGTCTAGGCATCTAGTAGAGTATTGTATTGTATCTATGTGATATAAGCTAAGTGCCAAGAATGGATCTGTGTGATTGAGAGTTTTGCGCATTCTGTGTAGACTTGCAAAGCTTAGTGCAAGTCCCTGTGTGAAGATATAGAAGGCTTTCTGTTGAAAGGCAAGGAAGAAGGATCTATCGAGCTATGCAAATATTCTGTCCTGTGCGAAGTAAGGGTTTCTATGGCTCTGTACTTGTAACCAATTGGCTGATGATAATAAAGAAGAAGAGTTGGTGGACGTAGCCCCAGGGTGTGGGCGAGCCACATAAATCTATGTGTTATGCTCTGTGATTTGACATAATGTGTTTATCTATTCTTTGGCTAAGTTCTTTGATATATTTAGATAGACATACTTATGATTTGTGCTTCATTACATGTGTATGAATAGTATATATGATATGTATGAAGATGCTTAGTGCTGATCTACTGGATCTGATCTGTTTTACTATTGCTAAGTGTTGAAATATCTTAGATCTAAGTGAATGTTGCGATGCTCTGTGCTATCTGTGAAGTATAATAAGGGTTGAATATTGATGAATGATCAATGCTAAGTGCTTTGTAAGCGATATAATCACAGATCTGTGTCCCAGCTAAGGTTGCAAACTTCTGATTCTCGCAACCACCCTTGCTTCTACCTCGGGTGAGACTTCATCGGCTTCACAGGTGTTGCCGAAAGGGTCGGTAGTTAGGGTTTTGATGGTGCATTGTTGTAGCATTAAACCTCAGGTCTGCCCCTGTGCCAACAAGAATCATGGTAGTCTGTTGAATATTTGGGAATGATTTAGATTGTGAGATCTAGATTAAATCTAGACAATCAGATCGACTACTAAGAGTCATGGACCATCGATCGTGGAAATGACTTACGCATGGTTATCCCAACATGGAACACTTTGGATAATATCGACTGAAGGAATTTTAGTCGAAGCCAAAGTTCTAAAATAAAAGTAAGTTGGTGGATCTAAGGAGCAGCTTGAAATCAATGATAATCATCATATCAGGTTTGCCTAGTAGCAATAAACTCTGGCACTGATCACTCCAATGAAAAGAAGCCAAGAGCATATGAATTCACCCAAATGTTGGAGCCAAAAATTTATAAAGTAAATGAGGGCCATCATATCTGAACATGCATGGTGATCTTTGGATCAAGATAGGTGAGTCCAATTGTGGTCAACTTCGTCGTTGACCACTTCATTTAAAAAGCATTTTTGAACATATGAGTTCACCCAAAGGTAGGAGCTCCAAAGTCATGAAGTAAGACACACGGCACACACATTGAGAGCCCACGTCATTTTAGTCCACGTCAGCAAGACCAAATTGGCAAGGACACGTAGCGTATTTAGATGGTGACAGGTTTCAAGGTCCAATTGGAATTTTAGGTATACATAAGTCACAAATATAAGTGACATGTGGCAACCACTCGACCAATGCCACATCAACAGTGATGTTAGCAAGCTGCATCACTCCAAGAGTATGTCCTTCAGAGAAAACCATTTTCTACCACCAACAACTTCCCAAAGCACCAAAGGTCGAATTCATTCTCGATTGTTGATCAAGCATGGGTAAAGGACAAGGATAGGAGTCACTCACAACCATCAATCTGAGATACCAATCAATGAGTATAAGACATAGAAGAAGACAACCAAAGCATTTTGGAATACCACCCTTCCAAGCTATGAAATGATGTGTGTATGATGCGTGGACAAAAGGGACTCACGCGGTTTATTTTTTTTGAGGTTGGAAGAAGATTTATCCCTCTCGCAAGTTTAAACTCCGAAAAAAATCTTGTTCATCCATATCAATCTTTGATTAAGTCATAGGCGTTGGATTAAGCCAATGGAAGGATAGTGTAAGGATTGAAGCTAGACCATTAATTTGGTTTCGGGAATCATGTGAACCATCAGATCAACCATTTTGAGAGGTAACCACTTCAGGAAGTTCAACTTTGGAAGATTGGATGCTTGTAAGAGAGAAAACGCTTGAATGTCGATGTTTGGAGGACTAGGTTCGAGCCCTTGGTCATGAGTTACGAACACATAAGGTATGAGGAGCCGAGAACATCACTTAAATTAATAATTCCACAGTTCTAGCTTATGGACATGTGAGGGGTATTAAGCAGGGAAGTTCTAATACACACTCTAGCATAATCTTCTCTAGAGGAGTTGGAATATTGCAAAATATGGAGTCCCAAAACTCCGAAATCCCGAAGAGAATGAGAATCATCCAATCATTTGCAGATTAAGCTCGGGTCGTCAATTTGTTTGAAACCTATGGAGAATCTAGTATCGTCCATCTAACGAAAGATCAAATATCGACCCTCTGATATACTTCAGTGAAATGTACTCTAGGAGGTTTGAATAACTACAAAGGCTGAAAATCCTGAAGGACGAAGTTCTGAAGTAAAAGACAGTTGTTCATATCAACACCCAACGTGACCATTGATCTTGGAAAATGATTAATCCCATGTTTTTATTAGCACCTGGCCACCACTTGTGGTCATATGGAACAGAGGTCCCGAAATGTTTCTATGTGAAATTTAACACACCGAGTAAGAGTTTTGTCTCGGTCAAAAGGGAACATTGAACCAGATATGATATATATTTTGTCATGATTTATCTTAAGTAATACAATACATGCAATGCATTGGAAAGCTAATCAAAAAGATCAAATATGATTTGTTGAAAGAACTGGGGATGCAACAAAAGATTAATAAGGAAATAAAAAAGGCATGAGATTGAGTTAAAAGAAATTGATCCATACATGTGATCGATTTACGAAAAGTACTCTCACCAAATTGAAAATCCTTCATGATAATGTTTGAATAATCATAGAGAAAAACAAATGTTGTTATTGTTAATGAAGAGGTGCGATGGTCCAAACAAAGGGACACAATGCCTCATATCTCACACCAGTTGGAAGACTATATAAACAAGAAAGAATGGTGAGAATAGAGTGTCTTGGTGGATTAAATATATATGTTGTTGGTAGTACGACTGTCGTTACACCAAAACCCATAGGTTAATTTAAAATATGTTCTCACCGCCGCTAGATTTCAAGGATCCACGAGGGGCGATTAGTCCCTTGTCACAATACACTGGGGAGTGATGACTACTTGCAATTTTGTGCAACAATCTCCCCCTCAATTCGAGCCGAGTGTGTATCGAACTCGTGACCTCTATCTCTGATACCATTTGTTGGTATTACGACTGTCGTTACACCAAAACCCACAGGTTAATTTAAAACATGTACTCACCACTACCAGATTTCAAGGTTCCACGAGAGGCGATTAGTCCCTTGTCACGATACACTAGGGAGTGCTGACTACTTGCAATTTCATGCAACATATGTATATATAATGTATTGAATGGAATTTCATCCAATTAGGTTGGTGCATGTTGACAAGTTGAGTCTTGTTATGAGGATTGGATTCCTCACATCTCAGTTGGATCTAAGATCAACAAGATGTGTCTTGTTATGAGGATTGGATTCCTCATTTCTCAGTTGGATTTGAGAAATACAAGTTGGGTCTTGTATCAAAGAGTTGGATGTCTCATATTGATTTGAACTCAAAGATATTAAGGGATTGATTTTATATGTATTTATACAAGTTAAATAAATAAAATAAAGATATTATATCTACTTCATACGGTTTGTGTTTTAGACGTTTATGAATAATTAATTGAACTGCATATCTTATTCAATTAATTCAGTTAATCTATGAAAGTGTGAAAAGTAGTCAAAAGCTCCAAACATCGATTCACCCCCCCGACCCCCCCCTCTCAGTGTCAAGTGTACATTTCAATAGTAACATGGGAATATGAGTTCTTCATGCAAAAACACCCGTAGTTAGTCAAGTGTTGAGGAAAACACTTTTTTGAAGGGGAGGCGCATGCTAAGCCATAGGAAAAGCCAAATGTTAAGTATTAAACCCCTTGTTATGCCTTATATATTGAATTATTACATTTCTAGTGTTATATTTGTATGTACTCTAGAACCTTTCATTGTAACCATTCATTATAATTGTACCATTTGTCTCCTATATATATACCAAGGAGACGTAGTCTTAAGGGAATCCTATATCATCTCATCTTGTCCTTTGAATTGGATATATTGTACAAGGAGGTTTCCCCCTCATAGTGGACTGTATTCATTGACTTTGTATCATTTTTAAGGCATTGGATCATAAAGGGGATTGATACAGATTCCTATTTAGGACTTACATATTTGTTTAATCATGGTGCTTATATACCTCCAGTAGGCCTAAGACACCCTATAGAGGTTCTTCTGCAGTGATTTTAGGATGCATTCATGGCATTATATAGCACGATATGCTTCATGGGTTAGATGTGTTATTCAGAATTCTTTAGATAGAGAATATTCATTTAGGGAATAAGACCATTGTTGTCATCCTACAACCTTGGTTAGTCTGTAAAACCCATTATTAGTTCACAACTAACTTAGTTGTGGAAACCATATCCCAGTTGGAGGTGAATGATATCATATAGAGATCATATGTGTGAGATTGAGGACTCACCAATTGTTCTTGAGTCTCAAAAGAAATTCTTAGCACTTGAGTCTCTTTTTTCCCTCCCCTAACTATGATCAAGGACACAAGACCCATCCATTATCCCCAAGACCTCATAATAGTAGCCATATTCAACTCAAATGTTAAATACTCCCTAAAAAGGGCTCGTGTTGTAGTTTCTAGGTTTTTTCATGGTGATTGAGCTTGAGAAAGTTCAATAGGTTTTAAGGTTGTTGTTCCCCCCTTGATGATGCTTATGCCTCGAAAACCATTTCTAGTGCACGCAACCTACTCATGGAAGCACTTGTATTCCACTCAAAGGCCTACAAAGAACCCTTGTAGAGAAATTTTGTGTTGGTTTGAGGACCTGTTCAAGTTTCTTGAGCCCAAGAAGATTCAACAATATCATGAGGCACTTGCTTTCCTTCCTCAGCCATGGCCAAGGTCCCACAACCCATCTTGAGTTTGCCAAACTTTGTAATTGCATCCATATCCAACTTGGATGCCAAACACACCTTGGAGAGGCCTATGTTGTGGTTTTTATTTGTTTTTCATGGTGATAGAACTTAGAAAGCTACATTTAGGGCTTGCGGCCCAAGTGTTTCCCTCCCCTAACCACGGTGCTTGAGCTCAAGAAGGTTTATTTAGGAATTAAGGCCCTTGTTCCCCCACTAACTATGTTTAGGGTTCAAGACCCATCTATTCCTACATGGTGAAAATATACATTTATGACCTAAGGCCCAAGTGTTTGCCTCTAGTAACCATGGTGTTTGAGCTCAAGAAAATTCATTTAGGACTTAAGGCTCTTGTTCCCCCTAACCATGTTTAGGGCTCAAGACCCTACATGGAATGCATGGAAGGTGAAAGCAATGATTTAGAAAAATAACTTATTGCATTGACTTGGCATGTCATATATTACATATGTGTGAATAAGAAAGAGATTGATAACACATAAGATTAAAAAATATTAACATAAAACAAATTTTTAATAAAAAATATGTTTATTTAATAACATTATATATATATATATATATGAAATTTTCCGCAATATATATAGAACAAAATCCTAACATAGAAATAAAAATGTGATTTATTTGAGGATTGTAAATTTAACATATTATATATATATATATAAACTTTTTTTTAAATTTTGATGATTTTATTTTATTCTTATTTTATTAATTTTATTATTCTTTCCAAATTCAATTTCTATGATTAAATAAGTTAACAAGATAAGATTTTTACAACTCCACTTATTTTTTTGAATTGAGAGTAGTAAACCAAGGGATGTTGAGGTTTTAGATTAGTATTAGATAATATTCATTTAACAAAACAATTTTAAATTAGTATTAGATAATACTCACTTGGAAAAAAAATTAAAGTTGGCTCAATGATAATAATGATTAATGTTTACTAAGATCAAATTATGTATTGAAAAAACAAGATTTTACATTAAAAAAAATAAAAAAAATGGAATGAACTAAAAATAAAAATATAAAAATATTTACAATTTAAGAAATTAGATTTAGATTATTCTAGTTGATTAAACCAAGTTTAAAATGAATCTAATCATTTTGACTTCGTACTGAAAATTTTGAAGATAACCCAAAATTATTTATAGAGATAATGTAATTAATGATTAAAATTTTGAAGATAACCCAAAATTTATAGAGATAACGCAATTAATCATCGAAATTTTGAAGATAACCCAAAATTTATAGAGATAACGATTGAGAAAAATTCAAACACAAGCGAGTAAT
>JASDQU010737713.1:74143-93787 GCA_032191745.1 Picea mariana | reverse complement strand
AGAACGATTGACAGCCATTAACTCAAGAACGCGTTGGAAATGTCACAACCTTGCCTTTTTCCTGTAACAGTCAGTCCAACCGCATGTTCAAATCACTATAATTTATCCACGGGAAGCATGCCTCCACCCCAACCACACGTCACTGGGTTGTTGAAAAGAATGGAGCTGCATTCCCCGGCTTACCGCCGTGAAAACTGCGGAAACACAGGAAAGCCGCCACCGGAATTCTCCCGATGATTCCAGATTTCTGTGGTCTGTCATGGAGATTTAAATCAGGCACACCAATTCCTTAATTAATATTGTCGTCGCTGATCGAATAGCAGTGAATCAGAAGTAGAAGAAGTAGCTGATTGAAATCAAATTGCTTTCAGAATGGAAGACGTAACGGGAAGAAGGATATTGGTTGCAGTGGACGAAAGTGAAGAGAGCATGTATGCCTTGAAATGGGCTGTTGATTATCTGCATCTCGATTCCACCGACACACTCATCTTGTGCTATTCTCGGAAAACTTATGAAGGGCTCGGAGGTCCTGGTATGTAAGGAGGAATCTTAACAATTCTTCTTATTCTTTCTTGCTTTATGATTATGATTGTGATTAGAGCAATTCTTGTGTATATATAGCCTTTCCTAGATTCTGGTTGTGCTGGTTTGCCCATTCCTGTTCTATGGTTGTAGCGCTGGCAGCTACTAGCCATGATACTCCCTCGTAGATGGTTTTTTCAGGGGCCCTGGATTAAGGATTTTAACCTAATTTTAAGAGGGGTATTTCAAAACCCACGGTAGTCATTTTGCTCAAATTGATCTGATTTAAGTAGATAAGCAGTTTCAGTACTGTCCTCATTCTCACAAACTTCTTTCATATCACTGCTACTATTCGTACAAATTTCTTAATCATGTGAAATGTTAGCTGGGATGTTAAATCCATACGGAATCTTCCAGTAATATAAGATACAAAATAATGAAAACAGGATTTTAGCCTAATTTCAGGATCTTCCAATAATATAGGATAAAAAATAATCAAAACCCATCTTTCTTTGCGTTAGCTTTCACTAAGGATTTAAGCCTAATTTCAATAGAAGATCTTCCAGTAATATACGATAAAAAAATAATTAAAACCCAGTGAAGTTATATCCTTCACAAATAAATCTTACCCTAAACTTGGTTAACTCATTTAAATACATGTAAGCCCTAGACGAATCAAAGTTATGGTAACTGAATGGTCACTGTAATGTCAACCTGGCTAATTCATTTAACTGCCTCTGGAAGCTACAGGGAATTGCCATCAAGGCTAGCAATGATTATTTTAGTTCTGTAGTGATATCCATGTTGCTCTTATTATTATATTCTTGGGTTTCTGACTCTGATGATAGCAGGGTTCGTGCTCACACCGGACGTCTTAATATCTCTGGAGAAATATCAAGACCGTGTTACTGAAACCGTTATGCAGCAGGCGAGGGATATCTGCAGCGGGAGCCCGGTGCGTTCACTGTGCATTTTATATATCTATAGTGGTAGTGGGTTTTTAAGGAAAAAGCATAGAGGAGGGTATACTGCAGAGAATGGCATTTGGAGTTGAAGGTGTTCTGTTCATTGCATTTTGCAGGCGAAAGTACAGGAAAAGATTGTAAAAGGAGATGCGAGAGATGCACTGTGCGAGGCAGTGAAGAAGGTGGGGGCAGATTTTCTCGTCATTGGAAGCCATGGCTATGGCACTCTCAAAAGGTAACTTGCAAACGCTATTAAAAAGACATTACTCATTGCTGTTTGGTTGCAGAGCTGGGGCTTCTTCCAACATGGGGAGAGAAAGTGGATTTGTGTTAATGTTGGACAATAACATTATTGGGTTGCATATTATAAAAGATAAAGTAACTTCTTAATATCTACTTAAAGTAATTTGATTGATAGAAATATCTGTTAAGTTTCTTTGACTGGTAGAAACATAACAATGGAATGCAAACAGGCCCTGTCAGGGTGTCCCAAATAACAAGTTCCTTTACCAGTGGAATGCAAAAACGCCCTGTCAGGATGTCCCAAATAGTAAGTTCTTTTAACGATGGAATGCAAACAGATCCCATCTCAAATAATAACTCGCATTTTGATGGATATTAAGTTTTTTTTATTATGTAATGTAAACAGATTTTGATGGATATGAATAAGGGATAAATCTAAACATTTGATTTTTCTTTTGTGAAATTATAATTTTTCATTATTTAAATTATAATTTTGACTATAATGATGGATCTAATGATGCAATTGTTAGTGGAATTGTATATTTTTGTTGTTTAAATTACAATTTTGAATACATAGATATATTCAATGTCTTGAAAAACCCTATTACATCTGAATTAGGCAATTTGGGCAACTAATATATCTGTAATTTTAACTATTCTTTTAAATTTTAGGTCAGAGTTTATCTGTAATTTTAACCATTCTTTTTTAAGCAAAACTGATGAGAAAACTTAACTTAAATATGAATGAACAATATGGATACAAAATTTAATTTCTTTTAACACTTAATACATCTAAAATTAAAATAATTTTTTATAATATTTGAATGTAAATTTAGCCCTAACATTGTATGAGTATATGGAAAAAGTTACTGAGACGTAAAGTGAAGGCCATTTATGAATTTCTTTTTGGTTCTCTATGTTTTATAATCAGTGTTTTGGAAACATGATTTTATGAGTCTGGTTTGTGGTTGCAGAACGTTTCTGGGGAGCGTCAGCGACTATTGTGCACACCATGCAAAGTGTCCTGTAATGATCATAAAGAAGCCTCACGACGGATCTCCAAACAGCTCCTAGAGCAATGTCTATTGTCTCTGCTTTTGAGCGTATAGTCCATCCAAGGCATTTTCATGGTCTCCCTGTAAAATAAATGGACTACCTCATCTTAGCTTCTTTTGTTGGAGTTTGGTGTTAGGTGTTGGACAGAACCGTTAATTCCATTTTCTGGTGCAATACCATATTTGCGTGACATAATAACAGGATTTCAAGATTCATAATACATTTTTTTTTTATTTACTGCTCGCTCTCACTTTAAAATGAAATACTATAACACTGAGCTGTCTGCATTATTCTTTGTAACTATTGGGATTTTCCTCTATTCTTAGTAATTATGGGGATATTTCTCTATTTTAGTAATTATTGAGATTTTCCTCTATTCTTAGTAATTAATCTATCAATTATTATTGTATAACTTAAAATAATTTTATGATATTTTAAATTGATTAAAAACCAATAATTTTTTATCAAATATTTTTTAATAATAATCATAATAATTTAATTTTAAAAACATAGTTAATTATAATTATTTCTTGTATTATTAAATTATTTTGCAACACAAATATTTTTTTAATCATACATTTTGGTCTTGTGTAATGTAAGATGTTAATATATTTTGATATTATATATTATAATTGTTAATGGTTTTTTTTAATATAGATATTTGAATGTCTATATAATTTGGTAAAAGCATTATTGCATTTTCTATGTATGATTTTGACATTTTTAATTATATATTCTTTATTTTTAAATGTTTTGTATAAAAATTATTGTCTAATAATGACTTTTATTAGACAAAATAATTTAAAAAAAATTGCAACATTTTTTTTATGACAATGTAAAGATAGATGAATTGTTCAAATATCATAATTCATTACATAGATGAGTAAGAGTTTGTACTTAAATAAGTTGTGGTTAAAAATACATTTGCTCTTGAAGCCACAAGACAATGGTCGAACAAATTAGCCTAAAAAATGCACAAAATAACAATGCACTTAAACAAAATTAAGAATTATCAATTATGGCCATAAACATTTTCCACCACATGATCTACTTCAAGCTCATGTGCCTTTTCAAATCAATTTTTTAAATTTTTGTCAACATTTTCGATAAGGATGAGAAGATAGATGGATTGTGCAAATTTCATGATTAATGTCATAGATATTTATCATAGTAAGTATTACCTCCCAATCTACATAAAAGATGAGTCCAATCACCAAGCACAAACCTGAAAACAACTTGGACACCACCCATTATATATTAGGGGTCACTTTCTTCACTTTAGGTTAATTCTTCTCCAATACAAGGGGTTCGAACAAAGCTTGATTTCAAAATTAGATTTATATAATGAAGATACTTTTAGATTTAGCTAATAAAGTGATGGTGGATTATCAAAACCCCATTGGGTGACAAAGTGAAAATAAGAGACGAGGAAGTGTTCGGTATACTGTAGAATATGTATTTAAGACATGCATCAATATGTTATAATCAGTCTAAACATATTTTCAAATTGTGTAAGAATAAGTGAGGGCCCTTATGTAATATGCACTCTCACAACCATGAAATTACTACCAAGTAATAGCATACAACCATGAACAATAGAGAAATCGTTGCATATGAAATCCTAAAGAAGTAGAATGTGTATGACATCCTTCTAATTAATGGTTAGCCAACAACATATTATATCTTAAAATTTGATTTCTCATGAGCAAGGAGACATAGTGTACCACATTTAATCTTATTTCTTAGTCAAAAGATGATTCAAACATTGTCTGAACAACTATAACAACAAAATTCCAATGAAAAAAATCTTCAATTATCCAAGGTCACGTCAAGAGTTAGTGAGGATTTTACCTAAACCCTAATGTCCTTTTATTGGAGAAATAATTCCAATACAATACAATGGAAATCATTGCAAAACCCTAGTCATCCATGAAAGAGAAAGGAGAAATAGGGAAACCTTACATTGAATTTGACCCTTAACTTTTTTACCCTGGATATATTTGACTAAGCTTTGAGGGGAAATCCCATTTATACAACCATTCCTTTGCAAATAAGAGGTATCTTCCTTTTTATAGATCTTCTTCTTAAAAAAATTACAATAAAATATTAGAGTAATTTATAGATCCATGAACCTTTTACAAATAATAATATTAAAATACATGAAGAAGGTTTAGAAGCCTCCTTCAAGTTAGGTGCTCCTAATTAAAGGTGAAAATATGCACAAGATAGGGATTGATTTAGCCTTTGCTACCACACCTGTGAGCTTCCTAGCTTGAGTGCTCTCAAAAAATGGCCATTTGGTAGCTTATTATTTCCAAAATAACAATAGAAGTCAAGAAAAGGTGGACTCCATGAGAAATCATCAAATGCAACTAGATTTTTGAGGTGGTAAAATGGAAATCACCACAACTCTCTCAATAATTATTGAAATATCTATTATGACCACCATCCAAAATTCTCATAGACACTTTTCATCTGCTAGCATTGGTCTAGTATTAATCTAGGCATTATGTTGAAAGATGTCTACTCTTCTTTGCAAACAAGACATGAAGGGGTTGTTCTAGATGTTTCTAAACAAAGTGCTCCTTACAAATGTCCTTCTCCTTTATTCCATATTGATAAGAATCCCAAGTGTCATCTTCTTAACTAGTGAATTCCTCTGATTTTGTGCATGCAACTCTTGATTATTCCATGAAAACCCCCATATATCCCTCAAAATGATGGGAATTCCTTCCTTGAAGATTCTCTGAGCACTATGAGAGGGTTTTCAATTGACATGTGTCAATTTTTATGAGGGGCATTCTTTAGAAACCTCTTTGTTTCCTTGTAGATGATGCCCAAAGCCCACAATAATGATGAGTCATTCATCAATGTGTGAAAAAAAAGGGAAACACATGGATCATCATCACCATCTCTCAAATGAATCGTACAATGATATAAAGTTCATATATGATGGTGCGATGATGTTGAAAAAAATGCCTTTGAAAATGTGAATTAGACTTGCAGTTTTAGGCAATGATAATAATAAGTAGGGGTTTCTATTAAAATAGGTTGCATTCAAACCATACAACTAAATGGTTTACAAAATGGGGTGTAGGCCAGTACGCCATACCCCCAACTCTTCCATTTCTCCAAGCCTATGAACTTTAAAAACTTGACAATTGTTCAAAAAACATCTAGGAAAGAGGCCATGGGATTATTGCTAAAAATATTATCCTATCAAACACACAAAACAACAAAGAATATAAATGAGACCAAGAAATATTAATTATACCCAAAAGGTCATCCACCTCGTGATCCACTTGGTATGATGTGTCTTAAAAGTCCATAGTAGTTGCAACAGACATAGTTGTTTGATTCGATCATGGAAGTTTATCTTTATGAGTAGAATGAGTGACAACATGTTCCACTAAATTTTCAAGGGATTATAGGATTTTGACTCCATGAAGGTTTCCATGTGACTTGGATGAGGAGGAGGAAAAAATTAAGGGTGGAGATTCATAAATTATATAACAGTCTCTAGCAAAGATTATATTGATGCAATATCATAAGTTGTTTGAGCTTATTTACCCCACAAAATGACTATTTTTTTTCCCAAACTCCCCTTCCCATTCATTAAGGATAAGTATTTGATATCCTCTATCAAAATTGTAGTGACCCATATTTTTTTATATTCCTTAAGCGACTTCTCAAATCCCTCCTTCAATCAATTCCACTACCAAATAAGTCACAATCCCATTAGTATCTACAATTTCATTCTCACATTTTTTTGACCCCTTGTTGAGGTCCTTTAGGTCACATAGGAGACAACATATTTTTGTACAATGGAAGTGCCCCATGGGAATGTTCATTAAGTGATGAGGAATTCCCAAAATAGTTTAATGGCTCGATTCTAGAGAACCTTGACCTTCCTATCCAATATGCACACCAGCTAGACCTGGAAATTGACCTAGTACTCCACCTAGATCATAGCCCAATCAATTACATGGTTAGCATCATACAAATCTTAATAAAAGACACATGAAACACATTATGCATTCACAAGGATGTAGATAGTGCAAGCATGTATGAAATAGGACCAATCCTCTCCATGATTTCATATCGCCCACATTATCTTTTTGTCAGTTTTGGTAGATTCCTAATCTCATTAAACTCTTATTAGCCTTCATTTTCAAGGATACATTCTCACCCACTTTCAATTTTGTGTGTTCAATGTTTTTCCACATAACTTTTCTTCGTGTCTTGTGCAACCTTTAATTTTTTTTTTTAACCATTTACTCTTCAATATATATGAGAAATTATGGTTCAATGATGGCTCCATCAACTGGGTTGTCCCAACTCACAGTTTTGTTACACCTTCTACCATACAATGCTTCAAATGGGATCATACTCAAAGATGTATGATACCCATTATTATAATAAAATTCAACTAAATGAAAAATGATCTTCCCTTTTTGATGATTTATCCATCATATACATTCTCAACATGTACTCAATCACTTGATTTAACCTCTTTGTTTTCTCATCTGACTTTGGGTGATATGTTGTGCTAAAATTTAAAATTTTCCCAAATTCATTAAATAATCCCTTCTAGAAATTTGATGTGAACTTAGGGTCTCCGTCATAAACAATTTTCTTAGGCACACCATGTAGCCTGGTAATTTATTTCATGTATCAACAATGTTGGTTTTTTTGTGAGTTAGCTTCACTGGAATAAAATGGGAATCCTTTGTTAATTTTTCCACCACTAACATGATGGAATCATGTTGTCTTATAGTGTTGGTCAATTTAGTAATGAAATAAATTGTAACAAATTCTCATTTCCACTCAGCAATGGGAAATGGTTATAGCAATCAAGATGGATGTATATGCTAAGCCTTTACCTTTTGGCACTCTATACATTTGGTTATATAATAATCTACCTCTTTCTTCATTACTCACCAAAAGTATTGTCCCTTTATAGTTGTAACTGTTTTCTGATATCATGGATACCCAACATAAGAAACATTATGCATTTCTCTCAACACTAAATTTTTCAGCTCTTGAGATTTAGGAACATATAATTTTCCCATGCACATGAGGACTCCATCCTCTTTCAGTTCATAATATTTAAAATTCTACTGAAAATTAACTTATTGTAACACTTCTCTTACTTGCAAATAATGATGATCTGAATTTGCATATTTTAAAATTATGTCCTTCAAATCATATATGTACAAGCTAATAGGTGTAGCATGCATCTCATGCACTCTCTTCTAAGTGCATCAACCACTTTATTTTCCTTTTATTTGATATGCTTGATATCAAAATCATATTCACCAAGGAATTCCAACCATATTATTTGTCTGGCATTCAATGTTGGTTGTCCAAACAGTTATGGTCTATCCTCATCTCAAATCATTTTCTTGTAGGATAATTCCTCCACATATTTAAGACATGAACTATCACTGCCAACTATAAATCATGTGTGGCATGGTGCCTCTCATGTTATTTCAAATTTTCTCAACTCATAGCATATAACATGCCCATTTCTTGTAACGAATCCACCAAACCATTCCTTGCATGCATCAATGCACATAATGAATTCTCATCCAGATCAACAATCTTCAAGATTGATGTTCTTGTAAATAGATTCTTCAAGTGATAAAAAATTATTTTCATATAGATACCCATTCAAATTTCACATCCTTCTTTTGCAAATAAGTTATTGGGTGTGGTGTGCAGTCTTTGAAAAGCCTTCAATAAATATTCTATAATAACCTGCAAGTCCCATGAATAATCTCACCTATAAGAAATTCTTTGGTTATGGCCATCCTCTAATGGACTCTACCTTCTCAGGATCAACTACTCTCCATTTCTCTGAAATAATATCGCCCAAATATTGAACATGTGTTGACAGGAAGAATTGACCACTCCTCAATGCAAGAGAAACAACCTGATCCAAGGTCTTTAAAGAAGAGCCCAAGTTGTTTGGTATGGTTGTTCCTGATGGGTGTTATGGATCTGTTAGCAAATGAGAGAATCATCCCTCATAAGAGAAGAGAAAAAAAAAAGTTTTCTTAAGGGTCCTACAAACTAATATTTACAAATCTAAAGTATTTACAATAACTATAGGAAAGAAAAATAATAGAAAAATAACTAATTTGTACAAATTGTACAAGATTATGGAAATCTTGTGAAATGAAAATAATAGAACTAAATCTCAGTCAAAGAGATGAGTTTTATAAAATTTGAAAAATAAAATCTAATCGTATAGAAAGATAGCTATATGAATTCTTACAAAACACTCAAAACTACAAGATAGATGAGAAACATGGAATTAATTCATATGTCCCTATTTAAACTAGACAAAACTGGTTTTGAATATGAGAAAAAAGATAAAGCTAATCAAATTAGGCCCATTAATTTGATTAACCTTTAAATAAATGTTTCACATTAAAACCATTAATATAGGCAAACTGCAAAAGCTAAAAAAAAGGAATAAAAAATATCTTGTCCAAGAGCTTATCATAATCTAATAACTACATTTATCTTCACATTAAATATGATAATTGCATATCAGTTGTAAACAAGGGACATCTCATTAATAGGAGACCAGAGTTATATAATCTGGGGTTTCAAAAAACTTAACAGAGACAAACTCAAGCAAAGCTTTGTGATTTCCCTTTTATGCAAAAGTAAAACAATTTTAGTATTGATTCCAATTGCATTTCAAAATTTAAATATATGGCAATCTTCAGTTCATGAAAGATATTCCATAAACTAAGAAAAACATATATAATCAATAAAAAAATTTATCTAACTACTAATGTTGACAATCACAATAGTCAAAATGTTACTCCTTTGTTTATGAAAGAAGAATCAACATAAGTAAGAATGATGAATCATAAAACTAACCATTTACCTTTAAATTCATTTAAAGATCCATCAACAATATAATTTTCAAATTAAAATCTAAGACATAATCAAGATCTTATTGAAAAACAACTTAAGAAAAAACAATTAACAATTAAGAAAATACGACTGTGAATAATGCATTGAATACATTCAAACACAAAAACTTACAAAATCCTTGACAGTAAGATCCTTTCAATGTTTCTCCATAAGCAAAATTCATCATATGTTCCTGATTCCTCCTCTTGTTGGTAGTGCCTCCATCTCTACTTCTTTGAAGTAAAACACTATTTTACAATATAAATAAAATTAAGAAAAGGAAACACAATTCCTCTCTAGCCTATGGATACCACTCCTCCCCTCGTTGTGTTCTTCAGTCACGTACTTATGAAAAAGATAATGAGGAAAAATTGAAACCAATTCCCCCAAATCAAAAATTGTGTAACAACTTTCTACCTCATTTTAGTGGATTTGGATTATAAATATCACTACAGATCTGATTAAAAGTTGTTTCCTCGGCCATACAATCATATAGATGCATATACATTCGATTTTCTTGTTGGTTGAATGCTCAATTTGAGCCGTGCATTTGGAAACGGTTGTAATTGGTGAATTTGGGAAAACTCATATTAGAAAACCAACGTTAACTCCCACACCGTGCCTTTTCTAAGAAATGTGTTCATGAGGAACTTAAATCAGGACCTTCTATACAAAACCCAAGTCTTGGATTTTTCGAATTTGTCTTCTTCTCGGAAATTGTGCCCAAAGTCTGTTATCTGGTATTTTATCAATTTCCGGCTAAAACTTCGCACGTGTAGTCTTTCTAAATTTTGGACATGGAAATCATATCATGATCCAACAGCACATATTATGGGTGACACCAATAAAAAATCAAAATAAACCTCTCAGTGAATTATACAATTTAATAGTGGGTAAAAAATCCCTCATTCTGTAGCTAAAGAAATTCACAACTAAATTAAAAACAAATGCAAGAATAAAATCGAACAAATCAATATAAGACCCATACCTTTCAAAAACGCTTGCTCACCAATCATATATGTACACATAAGAAAAAAATTCAAACATGGAAAAAGTAAAACTGGACATCATGATTTAGAACTGGTAACATTTTGCAATTCCGAGGTAATAATGACATTTACTCTCAAGGACTGAATAACCACATGACCTTTAACAATTTTTAGTTTCTCATTTATTTCGGCAACTTCTAGTTCATGTTGTTCAATTAATTATTTGTTTTGTTTCCTTAGGTGGTGGAAGGAGAAGTCGCATAGCTTAATAAGGATCAAAACTCATTGAAAGGATAGAACACAATGCAAATTTGTTGAACCTTTTCATCGTGAAAAAGGAAATGGGTCATCATGGTTTTAGTAGAAATCTTATTGACATGAAATGCTACTATACTTCGGATTTGAATTTTTGAGCTCGCGGGTAAAGGTATATCATAATGGACGTGGTGACATGCAGGACGATTCACATTATTTTTCATAATTATAGGTCTTAAAACTATAATGAAACATTGAATCCACTCCCAACACAATGCCACGATGCTAATAATGTCTCGTCATAGAAATAATTGGAATGTTTGGTTACCTAACATAGCTTTTGATCACAAATAGTTTTGATAAAACATATGTATACATGTGAATAACAATAACCCTAGTGATTAACACGTAGATTTTTTTTTGCACATAGATTATATCCATAATCTCATACAGTAATGGGGTTTAAATGAGGATAGAACATACCACTACCTTATTTGATCATGAATATTTTTATTAAATTCAACCAAATAATCCTTAACCAAACATAGACACTCCTATGATAACTAATTCACACTAGTACATTTGGGTCAAATTTCGACGACGCGTTCGACACAATAGCCACTTTCTATTGTCGGGAGAACGAAAAACAACGGACCCTCTCCAACATCATTTCACATGACATCGCTTTTCTGACGCCATAGATATCGTCTCAATTGTGACATTTCATGCGGACACGTGTCATCTCATATTTGATTGTCTAAACCACATATAGTCGTCGCTATAGCGATGCCAGAGACATCGGAATTTCGACGTCACATTTCATCGATCTCCACTATGTGGACACCATGGGAGCGACATTATGGACATCGTAATACTAACATATGGTAACGTCTCTCAACCGACGTTAAGCTATATATCAACGACATGGATTCCATGGGGAGTGACGTTATGGACGTCGTAATACTGATGTATGGTATGTCATGGGAGCGAAGTTATGGACATCGTAATACTGATGTTAAGCTATATATCAACGGTGTATATGCCATGGGAGAGACATTATGGACATCGTAATTTCAACATATGGTAACGTTGCTCAACCGACGTTAAGATATATATCAACGATATATATGCATGAGATAGACATCATGGACATCGTAATAGAGACGACATGTAGGTATTTCAAAAAAAAAAAGTCAATTTATTTTTCCTTTTTTGATATTTTTAAATTTTGCAACTAGAAAATGTTAATCTTTCATTTTAGCCTATTCATCTATAAACGATTTAGTAGATCCTCTAAGGTATATATATTATGCATAGGGTTTCTTTGGGTTTCTACAATTAATCAATATTATGCATAGGGTTTCTTTGATGGGGCTTGTCAAGGAACCCCAGGTTCATGTTGAGAAGGTGCCATATTATATCTCAACCAACACCATTACTTCTTACTAAAATCTGGAGTGGCAATATAAACAAATAACAAAGCTGAATCGTGTGCCTATGTATTCTTCTCAGGTTTTCATTATCAAAAGGTATAACAAAGCTTCAAATACATGGTGAAAATAAATTGCTTACAGATTGGTGTAATAATCAATGCACAATCTCACCCGCAGGGGTGTAGACCGATTGGCAAGTGTCGTGTAAATGGAAAGAAATATGTAAAAAGAGGTCTCAAATTCGATTCTCACCCAGATTTATCTGAAGGCATGTTTGCGAGCAATGTGATTTTCCCTAGGGGTTATAAGGTAGCCGACAGGATTCGAACCCATGTCACGCGAGTACAATATTGTCGTTGCTACCGATTCCCCTAGTTACAAAAATAAAAAAAATAAAAATAAATCAATGCACAATCTCAAATCTGGCTCCTGCTCCTTTACTTGAAAGAATCGTAGAATCTAGGTTGCATTTCCAACATATTTATTTTAACCATGTGTATAGAGAATTAATTATCAAGGTGGAAGCATTATCAAAAGAAGCTATAGTGTTGGAGGAAGTTTCCTTAGTCATACATGAACACTCCAAAAATTCTCTTTTTTCAACAATACATCAGTTTGTACTCTGAATTTTGTGTATGTATGGTTAAGTTAATGATTATGTTGTAAAGACATGTTTCCTTCGAGGTTTCTATTTTGATTCATTTTGAGTCTAAAGACAATAATGACCAAACATGAACTACTAAAAAATAAGAGATTATAACATAGCAACAAGACTTAGCAATGTATATTTTGATTTCTTGATGAAATAACAAATATAAGTTTTTTTTCTTGGAAAAAAAATTATATATATATATATATATATAAACTATACACAGGATTCATTATCCAAACTCTTGAAAAAAAAAACTTCATTTGGACATCTTCATGTTTGAAATCAAAATTTTCAATGAAAATTGAAAATTTCTTTAGATGTGTTTCAACAATAATAGTGTTATTTCCTTAAAAAATAAGTATATATGTATGAGACTTATCAAAAAGGTCATGGGGATACCCTTCTATGGTAGTGAAACTCAGTGATGCAAAATTCATTGGAACAAATAGTGATGAAACTAGGTGTGATTGACTCAGAACAACACTCAAAAAAAATAATTCTCAAAGAAGTAATTATTAAAGGATCACTCAAAGAACTAGGAGATTTTGGAGAATTGGGACAATCTTAAACAAAAGGAAAAGTAGCAAGAACTTTCTTACAAGAAACTATAAATCTAACCTAGTAGATAATCTCCTCAAGTTTATCCAATGTTAGAGTAATGGCTTCATTAGTGTCCAATATCACAGTTTTCCTTACACGATCCAGAGCTACAAAAGTGGAGTCTCCATGTGAGAAATAAAACAAAATCACATAAACCAATGCTCATCTTACAAAATTTAGTTGTTCTACTTATTACAAAGCCTAGCTAAGCTCCCTACCAACAAGGCCAAAATTTTATCACCCATAAGTTTCCATCTTGCAAAGACAGATCATGGAGTCCAAATAACTATAGGAAATAAGCCATCACCACCTTTCTTACTTCCTCTCAGTTCGAAGTTAGTGCATGTTAATCACAGGGTGGTATCCCTAAGTGATCTGAGGATTCAATTGCAAATCAACTAACTATTAGTAGTACCTTAAATAAAATAAAAAAAGTGTTGTTCTATGTAAAAGTTGACAATTCAATAAAGCAGACAACAAGAAGAAATCCACTAAAATGCTATAAAAATGCAAATATTTACTAAGGAAAAATAGGCATGCAAATGTAACATCCCGATTCTAGCCCTTATGAACTATAATGTATTGTGTAAATATGACTTAGGCTGGTGAGCCGATAAAGTTGAAAAGGGCCCAGAGTGCCTAGGAAAGGTAATACTTCATATACTTTAATAAAATACACCATTGGCTGCAAGACAAACAAGGACAAAAGAGATAGGGGGATATGATTCCATGAGAGAGGGGGCTTGAGGGGATAATTCTTTTTATGATTATTTTATTTACCCATAATTGATTTTATGGAGAAAAGGGGTTACATGAGCTTCTTGGGGGAGTCCATGTGGTTCTCGATTTCCAAGTAATTATATAAACCCATCTTTGGTTTGGGTGGGAGTTCACTTGTTCTTATTCATTCATTGTTACACCTTTTCCATTCTTCATTTTTGGGAGCCTCACTCTTGCTACATTCATATGCTCTTGGTCTGAGCATGGATATGAATGGTTGTGTGAGGGTGGCTTGGGGTGAAGTTAGCGGATCGTTCTTCCCCTGGTTCATCTTCTTCCCCTTCTTCTCTTGTTCCTCTTCCTCTTCACTCACTACTACTAGTTCGTGTGCTCTTGGGCTGAGCATGGAAACGAATGGCAGGAAGAGGAGAGCCATCGTTGAATGGATGTGATGATTTACTAATAATTCCATGAGGGAATGGATGCCTGAGTGCATGAGATTGATGGTAGTTCAGATGGAATTGTCCATAGCTGAGAGTCCTTGGAGTTTCTAGTAGGGATATTTCGTGACCAGTAGAATGGAAGCCCTGGAGAGAAATGAAACAACCTCAGGGACTGCATGGCAGAGAAAGGTGTTCATTTCTTCGGGATGTGCAGGATGAGGGGGAAAGAGAGCTGTAAATTAGGATTTGATGTGAGGTTGGGAAACCTGAGAGCTACTTAGCCAACTGTTCTGTGTTTAGACTTGGCCTAAGACCCGTCCTTGTGGATTCATAGCCCTGGCTTGGGGGTGACCTGTTGTTGAGAGTAAATGAACAACAATTTCTATGGTTGGGAGGAATGTCCTTGGTCTACAACCAATTGGTGAACCTTTACCTACAAAGATAAGTTCTCTTTGTGTTTTCTATGTATTGTTTATTTTTGTTGTGTATTTAATTATCTATGAGATATGTATTCTAATGTGCCTGTCTGTTCGTTATTTTTTGTGCATGGCATGCTATTTACTTCTTTATGTTGTAGCATGGATCTTGTCTTATGCATGTGGGTTTCATTCCTCTAACGTTCATGAAAGGTCCTTTGTTTTCGAGATAAGATCCAAAAATTGAGTCTTGGGACTGCAGCGTGCCTCGATTGTTGGTGGTTAGGTATGTTGCAGCCCGGCCTTTGGGTGGTTGAGTATGTTACTGATTGGTATCAGAGCTTCTGGTTGAAACACCAGGCTAGTATGGGTCGGATTTTTTGGTCAGAGTCTCGTGGTTGAGATCGATTTATGACCTTGAAGTCGAAAATATCAGGAAGAATGGCATTGCAGAGTCTAAATAGGAGCTAGAATGTTAGAGATCCTTTGTAAGGGATCAAAGGATCGTGATCATCCATTTCGAATTAGGGAGCAATCGCCACTGTGGGATCAAGAGAGATCTGGATCGTTGGATCAAAGGGTCGGTGAGTAGGAGCCATCTGATGAAGGAAAAACTAGAAGTTCACAAAGGTTAAGTCCCAGTCGTCAGATATAGATTGTTGATCATCATTCATCGATCGAGGCCAAGTGCAAAGGGTAATACTTTGTAACTTCTCTGCTTCGACGATCTTGGTAGGAATGAAAAGCTTGAGTTGCCGAAGGCCGTAGTCCCAAAGCCTCATCAACCGTTAGATGGACGGGTGGATTTCGGGAGTGTTTAGGACTGTCAGATCTAGCAAGTATTCAGGAGTATGGGGTTCGTCTGGATCAAGAAACCATGAATTCGAAGCCAGAGTTAATCGCAGGCGTTGACTATGGGAGGAGTGTGTGTTGTCGATTTCAGTTTGATGTTTGGGAGAAATGGAGCATGATGATGCGCAAACTCCCAAAGTCCTGAAGCTCGAAGTTCATCCGGACCATTCATAAAAAGGGGCATCTGTCAGCAGATTGGCTAGTTCAGAAGTTCATTGTTCGGGAGAAATGGATCGTACCGATGTGCAAACTCTTGAAAACCTGAAGCCCAAAGTTCATTCGGACCCTTCATCAAAAGGGACATGTGTCGAAATATTGGCTAGTTCGGAAGTTCAATGTTCGAAAGGAACAAAGTTTGCTAAGGAGAAATATTCTGAAGCCCCGAAGTCCAAAGTTAATATTGACCATCCATTAAGGGAGACAAGTGTCAACAGATTGGTTAGTTCGGGAATTCGGAGTTCGAGAGAATTGGAGTGTGGTAGTGTGGAAACTCCTGAAGCCCAAAGTTTCGAAGCTCGAAGAGCCGAAGTGGTGGGGCATGATGATGTCACCTGAGATGATGTGGACACATGGGATGTGAGCCACATGTTAGTGAGTGTCAGTTAGAATGTGACACATGCCACCCACCTAATTGGGCCACGTGTCTACTTCTAGTATTTCACCACATGGCGATAGATCATGCAGTCCGGAGACTGGGCACTCTGGAGGAAAAAGATGTGATAGGTTGCGTTGGGTTGAGAACTCCCAAAGGCCCGATGGTTAGAGTACATATCAATCGTTGATACCAGAAGACACGCAACAGTAGATCTTGTAGTCCAGAGACTTGGTACTCTGGGGGTTTTCAAGTCTCTACAAGTGAAAAGTGACGTAACCCGAAGTTGCGAAGGCATGCAAACTATCGATATAATATCCCTTCGTGACCTTTATCAACTGTTAGATCAAGCAGTGGAAGGATGGTGTAAGAACTTTGGCAGATATCACTCCGTGGAGTTGAGTAACTCGAGATTTGAAATGTCGTGGAGTCTCAGAGTAGCGAATTCACGTGATTCGTTGATCTAAGACCCTTTGGGAGTTCTTGTGACCATTGGATCCAGCAAAGGGAGAAGAGGTAAGTACTTCGGAGGATTGCCACTCCAGGGAAGTGGAATACTTGGGAATGGAAATACCCTAGAGCTCTGAATTTCTGAATTGGTTGAGCCTCGTCCGTCTCAACACCCGATTAAGTCGTATCCATTGATCTCGTTGAAGCCTCCAGATGAGGGCAGGGTCATCCACTCGGTGGGAGATTAAATCTCGATCATCTATTTTTTCTAGTGGATTTATTAAAGTCTTCGGCAAATTGAAACTTTGGGGTGAAAACAGTCAAAATTCGAAGTCTGGAGGACTTGGTCCGAGCGTTGGTCTCATGTTAAGGTAAAAAGGGCTTGGAGTTAAACCATCCCTCAAACTTGGTGTTTGCACAAGCTCCTATGTAGAAGAAAACAAAGTGGGGCTCTAAAGGGTGATTAAGCCCGCGGTTTCAAGCTCTGGTCACGTGGAACTTGGTTTGAAGGAAGCGCCTTTACAGTTTTTGATTTTTTGTATCATCTCAGGGGACTGAAAGTGGTTTTTCAGGGAGCCCTAACTTTCAATTCTGATATCCGTTTGTGGTGAGATTTTAGTCGTTGGAAAGCTGATTCAGAGGAGAATGACATGGAATCATTATATTTTTGGATAAATGTTACAATTGATATAATTTTCTTCATAAATTAAACAAAAAAGGTACTTGTAAATTTAATTGAAAATTTTTGTATGATATGTATATTTCTAACTAGATGATTGCTTGCAGGTTTGGCAGGATTAGAGGTATAATCAGATCAATTCAAGAACAAAATCAGATATTAGAGTCATGGAAGCATGACAAAGATTACAGGAATTGGATAAGGTACTACAAAAGAAAGAATCCTCACATAGGATATGCGTCTAGTAGGTTAAATATGTCATGGATGGGAATAAAAGGAAAAGTTTGAAAGAGATCCACTCTTGATATCAGAGATCACAACGGAAAGAAGGATGCCAATACAAAGAATTGGGAATTCCCTCTCACTTAAAAAGTGTCATTGAGTGAAAATGGAATTCCATCGAGAATGATATTAAGTGTGAAAGGTATGGTTTCATAGGGAAAGGTTAATGAAGTAACCTAATGGACAACTAAGAAGTAATAGTATTTGATTCAAGAACATTGTAATAGAGTGATGGAAGGTTTGAGCTACTTCATTCCAGGGTGTTGGAATGTTTCATAAAGGTAAAGTTGGATATGACTACCTAGGAGAGGCTGCTAAAAATAGAACACCTTGGTTGGATTACGAATGACCAAATGGAACTTGGCTGGAAAGTGTTCAGACCAGGGAACCATAGTGCAGATGAGCAGAATGGGAGCACACAAGGTAGCAAGGATCTAAAGGATTTCAAGGACAACTATATACAACATAAATAGATAAATAAATAAGTGAATTAAAATAGAAATGCACTAGAGTGCATGAGGCATACAATGAAGTTAAAATGCATATGCATTAGTAGGCATGTTGACGGCAAATGCTTGGTGCATAGGGATGTGTAATTTTGCATATGTACATAGCATGCTTGAATATGCATATAACATGCTTGTGAACCTGGAATAGTTTATTATTATGAAATAACGTTTAAGTATGACTAATGATGGATTATCTATTCAGGAAAAATGATACAACAAGGTTAAATATGTGGATGTTGTTGTTGCTTATGATTTCCATCTAGGTGAAGACCCATGAAGGTGGTAGGAATGGTGATCAAAATGATGAAGGAGGAAGTTTGTGAGATTCTACAAATATCAGTTGGTCAGATAGCAACAAGTAGGTTAATAACAACTAGGTAGGTATGTAGTTAGTTGTTGTTGATGCATACATGTTGAAGGGGATTGAGGTTAGAATTCCCTCGGTTAATTTTCAGTATTTAAATTGATATGTAATTGCCAGAGGCCTAGAGTATGAAAACGTTGTTGATGCTAGAATGCATTTAGATAAAATGTTGGTTGCACATTATGTTATGTTTGGTTATGATATCATAATCGGGTTAATTCAGGAGACATACTCCTTTTATAACAATGATATCCATAGAGCTAGTCATGTGTGAGACCATAATATGGTTGAATATGGAAGAGATATATCACTACATGAGTGATCAATGGTATCTATTGTATATATGATGTTTGGATTGCAGACTCTTTGCCAACAATGAAGAGCACTTAAGAATTATATTCTTGGTGTTGTGTTTGGGTGGAAAAGGAAGGTAACCAAATAGTTAGGCAAGCAGTAGGAAGTGTGTGGATGATATGTCAATTCGTTGGCCAGACCTGTTAGAAAAACAGGACCGCAGAGAAATAAAATAAAGCAAATGCAGAAACAAAACATAGAAGATACACAATACAAGAGAGACACGAATTTATGTGGTTCACCTAGTGTGGGCTACATCCACAGAAGAAATTGCCAGGTCCTTTCTTTATTATTATCCAGCAAAATGATGGGATACAACCTACAACAAAACCCGT
>JASDQU010737713.1:61846-73749 GCA_032191745.1 Picea mariana | reverse complement strand
CCCTCTGCACTCCCCCACATGGAAGAGTGTACATACTTCTGGGGTGTAAATACTTCATGGGGTATAAACACGACTGAAAGTAAAAGACCTCTAAATCAGGAAGATAATCAAGCTCCACAACCAACAATACCTTCCAAATCATCTTGGTGGAATGCATGACATAGTTATGTGGTATTATGTAGCCAATGCATGGATTCATTGTGTAGATGTGGCCATGGGTATTGGCACATTGATTGTTATTTTAATTAGTAATAAATTGTTGCATTATAAAAAGTCTTTGGTACTAAAAATACATAATGATGGATAGATGCATTATATTTAATATGAATACTAGTTGAAGGTGATTGGATTGTTGTTTTTACAATTTCAAGATCAGTTTTGGAGCTATTAAAAATGTTACAAGTGGAATTATTGAATGCATTGGGTGAATGCATGTATATATTATATAACATAGAAATGATTATGCTAACAACTGAAATGATGTGAGTATTTCTAACTCATGAAGTTGGAAACACTTCAGGAACTATTAGATATTACAACAAGAAAGTTGCAAGATAAAAAACAAAAAAAACTACATAATGATAAATTACAGGAAATCCCTATTAAGGGGACAGAGTGATAAAAATATTTTTGGACATAAGAAAGAAAATATTGGCTAATAATACATGTGTATGTAATGATGAGTTCATTCCAATTGATAGCTAGATTAATAAAATTAATCGAATTGTAGTTGTAAAAAATTCTGAGAGCACTTTGTGATTTTGTTTTGAATCATTGTCATAATATATATATATATATACCTTGTACATGAGATATTGCCAATTTGTTTGGCTGAGGAATGTTGAAATTGCAGGAGAAAAGGGTCTTGGATATGGTAGTGTTATAAGCCCATAAAGAAGACCAATGCATATTGCTACAAAGAGCCAAATTGTTATGAGCAGAAGCTCATGTCTAGAAGTTTTATTTTTCCTATATAAAACAGTTTTGGGAATTATAATCTAATAAATTACTGACAAATTGTTTTGGTTGAATGTCTATTGATAAAATTGCAGGTGGGATGGTCTTGAATATGGAAGGGATGTAATCCATAAGGAAGACTGATATCTACAGTTGCAGAGCCAAACATTATGAGAAAAAATCTCATGCTTAGAAAATTGTGTTTTCCTGTATAAAAAAAAAAAGATTTGACATTTATGATTGGAAATGGTTATAATGATATCTCATGATGAGTGTATGTGTATAATACAAATGAGATGTTGGATATGAAATATGTAAAGCATGGAAAAGGCTATTGTTGGTACATGAGGACCTTGTGGTAAGCCATGATCTCCCTAGAATATGTTGTGTTCTGGTAACACATGCCAAAAAGTCACCTCGGCTGAAGACTCAATAAAGTCTCTAGAAATATTCTTGTGCAATAAATCCTTGGTCAGGAAAGATGGATTGCCTAAGGGAATATATAGCATAGAAGGGGATGCCTGAGCCTCAACCTAGAAGGTGAGTGACCACAAGAAAGAGGAGACTTTGATATCTCTTGATTGGGGTCATGCACAAAACGGGTATGTCAAAGGAAAATAGTGAGCCAAGTTATCGAGACAGCCATATGGATGCAGATCCATGAACCACATAGATAAGTATTGTATTGGATTATGAAAATTTACTCTTAGATTATGAACAAGAATGAGAATTTTATGCGCAAATTTTGAACTTACATGCTCGCTAATTTGAAATGTTGTAGGAAAGCGATGAATGTTGAAGATCTAGAAAAGTACCAGACTATGAGAGAAAAGAAGGTGAGGTTGGAGAAACTAAATGACAAGGGAATAAAATGAAGAAAGTCCAATGGACTTGTTGCAGTTGAATTTTTAGAATCCACAACTCTCAAACTTCCTAGCCGAGTGCAATGAATCCCTGGAGAGAAGTGGAACAGCCTGAGGGACTGGATGGCAGAGAAAGGGGTTCATTTCTTTGGGTTGTGCAGGGCTGAGAGGGAAGGAAAGCTTGTTGGTTGGAACTGCTTCCAGAAATATAAATTCTAAAGATCATTGTACGTGTTTTGGGTCAGAATGCCTATGCATACATTTTTAATTATAAGCCAGAGTGCTTATGTATATAAGATTACGTTGGATTGCATGTGTGGATTAAGGCTAGGGGGGATGGATTTGTAATGTCAATAACATTGGAATAGTGTTGTGCAATGAGGACAGTGCCAAAATAATGGGAGGGGAATGTAACATCCCAGTTCTAACTCTTATGAACTATAATGTATTATGTAAATATGACTTAGGCTGGTGAGCTAGTAAAGTTGAAAAGGGGCCAGAGTGCCTAGGAAAGGTAATACTTATATAATTTAATAAAATACATCGTTTGTTGTAAGACGGATAAGGACAAAAGAGATAGGGGGATATGATTCCATGAGAGAGGGGGATTGAGGGGCTAATTCTTTTATTGTTATTTTATTTACCCATAATTGATTTTATGGAGAAAAGGGGTTACATGAGATTCTTGGGGGAGGCCATGTGGTTCTTGATCTCCAAGTCATTATATAAACCCATCTTTGATTTGGGTGGGTGTTCACTTGTTCTTATTCATTCATTGTTACACCTTTTCCACTCTTCATTTCTGGGAGCCTCACTCTTGCTACATTCATATGATCTTGGTATGATCATGGATATGAATGGATGTGTGAGGGTGGCTTGGGGTGAAGTTAGGGGATTGTTCTTCCCCTGGTTTGTATTCTTCCCCTTATTCTCTTGTTCCTCTTCCTCTTCACTCACTACTACTAGTTCGTGTGCTCTTGGGATGAAAAAAAAAATGAATGGAAAAATGAGGAGAGTCATCATTGAATGGTTGTAATGATTTACTGATCATTTCAAGATGGAATGGATTCCTGAGTTCATGAGCTTGATGGAAGTTCAGATGGAACTTTCCACAACTGAGAATCCTTGGAGTTTCTAGTAGGGATATTTCCTTACCAGTAGCACTGGAACCCTGGACAAAAATGGAACAACCTTAGGGAATGCATGACAAAGAAAGGTGTTCATTTCTTGGGGTTGTGTAGGCTAAGGGGGAAAGAGATATGGAAATTAAGATTTTTTGTGAGGTTGGGAAACCTAAGAGCTACTTAGACAACTGTTGTGTGTTTAGACTTGTCCTAGGACCCGCCCTTGTAGATTCATAGCCCTATCTCGGGGGTGACCTGTTGTTGAGATTAAATGAACAACATTGTCTATGGTTGGGAGGAACGTCCTTGGTCCGCAACCAGTTGGTGAACGTTTACTTGCAAAGATAAGTTCTCTCTTTGTTTTTTGTGTAATGTTCATTTCTGCTGTGTATTTAATTATCTCTGAGATATGTATTCTGATGTGCATGTTTGTTGGTTATTTGTTGTGCATGGCACACTGTTTACTTATTTATGTTGTAGCATGGATCTTGTCTTATGCATGTGGGTTTTATGCCTCTAACATTCATGACCAATCCTTTTTTTTAGAGATAAGATCAGAGAACTAAGTCTTGGGACTGTAGTGTGCCTCTCTTGTTGGTGGTTGGATGTGTTGCAGTCAGATTAAGTGGAGTAGCCCGACTTGTGGGTGGATGGGTGTGTTGGGTGGATGGGTGTGTTGCAGTCGGATTAAGTGGCGTAGCCCGGCCTGTGGGTGGATGGGTATGTATGTGGTTGGTTATGGGTAAGTTAGTGCATGTTAACCACAGGGTGGTATCCCTAAGTGATCTGAGGGATCAATTGCAAATCAACTAACTATTAGTAGTACCTTAAATAAAAATAAATAAAGTGTTTTTCTACATAAAAATTTACAATTCAATAAAGCAGACAACAAGAAGAAATCCACTAAAATGCTATAAAAATGAAAAAAATGATGCAAATATTTACTAAGGAAAACTAGGCATGCAAACCAATGAAAATTTATGCTAAAATCAACTAATTGTTGTGCAAAAAACAAACAAATATACCAAGTAGTAATCATTGTTTTAATTGTTGGAAATAGTAATGCAATGTTGTTTTTGTATTTTTTTATATTTGTTATGCATGCAAATTGAGGAGGAGGTATAAATCTTGTATCTTTCTACAATAAGTTACAAAAAATAGGAAACTTAAGCTACTTTCTTTTTTGATAGAAAAACTACGGACAATAAATAAAATTAACTAATATGTATGCTCAACATTATGCCTAAGGATGCATGAAAATCAAGTAGAACTAAATGAGTCTTTTTAATGAACAAATAACCTTATAGATCAATTGGTTCCTTATATGGAGCTAAATATGAATGAAAAAAATGAGTACGGTAAACAAAATTATTTAATTCCTACTACCGAGTTTCCTATCAGGCATGCAATAAAAGAGAGAGTATATAAAATATAGAAATTCCTACACAACAAACATATGTAATAGTCACCAAGAAAGTAGTTGATAGATCTTTATGACCCAAGGTTGTAGAAGAAAAAATTCCTTGGCTGGTAGGAACACACCAAACACTCTCCAAGATCTCAAGGAAGTCAATATTCTTCAACATGTCCACATTGCATCGGATAGAAGAAACCATGATCATGAATGTAAAGAAGTTCAACCAACACCTATAGTCTTTGTTATCTCTCAATCACACACTCTCTAGAAGAAAATATGAAGCAATGAGAAAAATACAAAGCATTGATCTACCCCCTTCATTATGTGCAATGATTTATAACAATGAGAGATGTGTAAGAATAGTGAAAGATAAAAATAAAGTGTCATTGCTCCCAAACTAATCCAAGGGAATCTCTATATGAAGTTTTCCATCTCCAAGAGGAAAAATAACTCATGCATATAACAAATACAACTCCATGAAAGAACCCTCACTCGAGAATAGATATCTTCATGCAAGGACCAAAACAACACACCAATAACAACCTCCTCTAAAGTACACCCCTTCTCCAAGATAGATTTTTTCTTTGAATTAAATATTCCTCCATCAAAATATGTCCAAATTAAATTTTCCATCAAAACAAATTTGCAAGAATACTAAAAATGTTCAAGGTAAAAGAGTGCAATCCTAAGGGAGGAAACTTCCAAGAATAAGACCTCCATGCTTAGAATAGGTGTAAGATATTTGCAGCATGTATTTTTGTCTTAATTGAAATGGCAGCTAGGTGTTATAAGTAGAAATACGTAGGGTGTCATAAATATGGGGAAAACCTCCTTCAAGTAAGGAGCACCATCCCTACACTAGAAATGGAAAGTGTTAGGATCATTCACATAAATGGGAAGGCTCCTCAAGAAAATTCCATCAAATCCAACCATAAGTAAAATTAACAAGGTTTACTCAAGTAGGGTGAGTTGGTATAGGCTAAGAATAGAAAGAACAATGGTCACAAGAAGGTGTGACAAGGATTCCTAGAGTAGTATTTCCTTGGTCAAATTCATAGGAAAATATAGCAAGTAATCTTTTATGGGACCCCACCAAGCACCCTATAGAAGCTACAAAAATGGATTTGGACCCTGAAAATTTAAACACCTTGGAATGGCTTGAAATTTAACATTGTTTTTGTATGTTCATCATGTCAGATGGATTCAGAAGAAGAAGAGTGCGAATTGACAAAAGCCAACAGAGGTGAGTTATTTTTCTTTAATTGTGAAGAGCGCAGACATCTTGAAATTGAATTCCCTTACTTGAAGATTGAAAATGATGAAATAGAAGACAATATTGATATTGAAAATACAGACCTGATTAATGCTTTAGATTAACTAAAGAAAGAAAGAAAAGAAAATAAGTCACTCAAGATAGAATTGATGAATCAAAAGGAAAGTGTTTGAAGTTTTGAAGAATCCCATCAAGTTATCGAGAACTTAAGAGCTTAGATAGAATAATCCAGAAAGATCGAAGAAAATATCGAAGGTCAAAATGAGTGTGTGGAATCAAACTTAGTAGCACATAAAGAAGAAGTTGAAAAGAGAGAGAAAATATTGACAGATCATCTCAAGGAAATAACTAACCATTTAAACCAGCTTGAGGTAGAGTTTGGTCAATCAGAGAGAAGACTTGAAATAGAAATAATTACATTGAAGATCCAACTTGAAGAAGCAAAGAAAATAGATGAAGTCATGAAGTCTCAGATGATGCAGAAAGAATAAGAGGTGGAGAAGCTTGAAGAAGAAGTTTTCATGTTAAGAGAAAAAGTTGTCAAGCTTAGCAGTAATGTTGAAGAGAAAGAAATATCCACATCATCAATTGAAGAGAATCCCTCCATGTTTCTAGAAGGGAAGAATGAAGAGAAGCCCAATACTTATGCAAAAGTCATTAAAGTTTGAATAAAGAAGTAAGAATGCAAGCCCTTGAAGAAGAACATTCCAGAAGTGAAAAAGACTCAAGAAGAAGACTACAGAAGAATATCCGCCAAGTTCAAGCCACAAAGAAGCCTGAATCATGATCACAACCAGCAAAGGCGAGAATTCAAAAGGACTGCACCACAAAGAATATCATTCACTCCTAGGTACAAAAATTTATTTTATGGTCATTGTTTTTATTGTAGTAACTTTGGACATAAGGTTGCAAATTGTAGGTCTTATGAAATAAATGTTCAAACAAGAAAAGCTTATGTGGCCCCAGATGACATTGAATGTTACAATTGCCATTAATATGGACACATAGACCGTGATTGTAGAAGCATGATGGATACTTCTTTCAGAAAGAAAATCAATATCATATATATGAAGGTTTGGAAAATAAAACAAGAACATGCAAAAGAATATCAGATGAAAGGACACCCAGAAGTCACACTCTCAAGATTGGCAATAGTACGAGAAGAAGAGAAATTTACAAGGAAAAAGGAAAATGTTAGATACATGAAAATAAATGAAAAATCAGTTGAACAAGTAATTAAATAGTATGTCCCAGAGATCACAGGATGTGTAGTAGTAAGATAAAGAGAAGAAGAGAAACTAAAAAAAGAACAAGTTCAAGAGATTATACTTTCAGGAATTGTAGTGTGATATCACTCCACAGGAAGAATTCAAAGTTCAAAAGGATGATGAGTCTATAGATGAAGAGGAGGATTACTCTACATCAGAGTGGGTATTTTTCTAAGACATTTGGCTTGGAGAATCCCAGTAAATGTGAATAATGAACAAGGGGATTCAGTGCAATAGCTACTACAGATAAGAGAACCATCCTTCGAGCACATTGAAATATTTCCAGAGATAGATTAAGAGCAGTTACATAGAAAAAGTACATAATGACATATTGATCAATTGAGAAATCAGTGTTCCCACACATGTGTCAGTTGCATAGGCAGAAGTTTATGATTATATTGCATGTATGTATTCAAGCAGGGATATCTTTAGTACAGATTGTTCGAGACATGCAGATTTGAATGAACAAATAGATCAAATCAGTGGACATATGTTGATTCAGTTTGATAAATAGGAAGAGGTGATGATTGATTATAGTATATTCAAGAGAAGTATTTAGAATGGTACAGTGACAGATGGGTTAGTATTGTGGACAATTGAATATCAAGGTTATGAACAGTTTGTGACACATGGATAGAGATGGATTCATGAGATTCTTAGCAGGTATAGGAAACATAGGTCAGATGCATAGAAACATATTTGCAATTGGAATTAGTGGAATCAGTTGGTCACATAAAGGAAAGAAATGAAAGTCACAACAAAACAAGAAAAGAGAAACCATCAACAAAAGTTGTGTCATCATAAAGACATTATTGAACAATATGGTCAAGTTAACATGACAAGTAAATGAATAAATTAAATTTTGAATTATTTTTATATATGTTAGTGAAATTTATTAGGAAGAACCAATGGACAATAAAAAACATTGGAAGAGAGGATAGGAAATATATAAAGGTATCCCTACATTGATCCAGAAATGAATATTAGTAGCATACAGACATAGAGACACACCCAGAGGGAGGGTTATTATTTTGGTTAGATAAGGTATAATATCAGGAGGAGACATATATATAGGGGGATTTAACCTTTGGTCAAAGATGAAGAGAAAGAATAGAGGCATGAATACAAGAGGGGAAACCCTAAGGAGAGATACCCTTTTCCATTGATGTTAAAGGGGGAGAGTGAGAAAAATTGATGAGGAATGATGATCATAGGGGGAGCATGAGCATGACTGTTTCCATGTCAAAGTGTTGCCATCAATTCCAAAGGGGGATATTGTTGGACAGTTCGTTTGGACAGTTGGTTTTCATTGATGTCAACCATTGGAGAGTGATATTGGAGATTGATTTCAACCCTTAGAGATTGATGTTAACCTTTGGAGAAGTCCATAAGCCCCATATATGTGGATGATATTGTTGTATAGTTGGTTATCATCTATATGATCAAGTTTGATGATGAGGTAGTTGGGTACATTTGATGTAGTCTACATGCAGCCCCTGAGGTGTGGTTATGGGACCTGACATTGATTGAGGAATAACGCCATGAAGGAAAGTGGAATTGCATGTAAGACTATCATTCATGCATATAACTCATTGTGTTTCTTCGAGTGATATGTGGAATTCCATGTGGTTCCTCATAGCTAGGGAGATATGGCCTTGTAAAGTTGGAATCCCCGAAGAGTGGTCAAGAAGCCCCTAGTTGGTTACAAGTCTTTAATGAAAGGGTAAATTGGTTGTAAAAAAAAATTCAAGAAGACATAAAGTTAAGGAAAGTGGTCCCAAAGTTAAGGAAAGAGGTTACATAGAAAAAGTATAAATACACCTCAAGAAGTCTCTCATGAGTACATTATAAATACACACAAGTTCCTTGAATATCTATCTAATTGATCAAGTTATTCGTATCTGAGGTAACCAAGGATATATGAGGTTTTCTTAGAGGGAAGATGAAGTAAAGAAGGGAGAAATTCCAAGGGAAGATGAAATCTTGTGAGGATATGTTCTAAGGTATGTTATTTGTAGGTGATATTACCATTTTCGCTATAACATTTTTTCAAGAATGATTCAGATAGTGAAATATAGAGTATATTGATATGACATATCAAGGTACATGTGGTAGAAATTTAAACTTTTGGGTCGTTTTAGTTTGGGAGATACACTCTGTGGAAGATAGGGTTTTTAGCTATTCCTGGAAATAGTCTCAAAAAGGATGTTCTGGGTAAAAAGGTCATAACTTCTTCATAGAAGATACAATTTCAGTGAGACAAAATTCATTAGACACAAGTATTTTGTGTGCAATTTTCAGATCTAGATAAAAAATATTCCTTGTGGGGCATGCTCTACAAGTTCTCTCTCTAGATTAAGATATAATTCAACAAGGTCTTCCATTTTTCTATAAATCCTTTTATAGGATGTTCTAAGCAGTGAAAATTGGGGAACTTCAGATACGATATTGAATACTATTGGATTTAATTTTCAAACATTTATTCATTACAGGTACATAGTTATACTTTTTGAAAGTTAGGGTTTGTGACTAATCCAAAACTAGTCCCGTGAGACCAAGGTAATGTTTGATGAAGATGTTATTCTCTTGATGCTAAAGTTGAGGAAGGTGTCCAGGTCTATGATCACATACACCAGGTTTGTTACAAATTTATAGGTATGTTTATATGCATGTTTTGATGGTTACATGTTGATGATGTTATGGTGTATCGAATGATTGATACATATCATGAGGCACATGGTTTGAGGATCATGTTGGATATTGGGAACATTGTTTGAGACATATTTTTGGTATATGTATGAGGCAATTATTGGTGATATATATACATGCTTGGTACACATTTGGCATATGGTTGATGCAAATTTCATGGTACATGGTATATGGTGATGGTTGATGTACATGGTTGGTACATGGTATGGTGTTGATGTACATGGTTGATGCATGGTACATGTTTGGTACATGGTATGGTACATGCACATATCTTGTGATGGTATGTTGGTGATCTTGGTGCATACTTGATAGAGGTATGTTTTTTTGTGTTGATCATATGGTTTGAGATATGTTCTTGGTGATCTTGGCATGAATTTCATGTGGATGAGAGTGGATCTGGTTTCCTGGATGAGACAGTGACATGTTGAACAGGTTGATGTGACAATGACAGTGATAGTGACAGTGAAAGTGACAAAGTTTGTGGCAGTGAAAGTGGAAGTGTCTATAAAAATTGGTCTACATTTATGTTTCAAGGCAGTAGGACGGGGCAAGGAAAGAGGGTTGTAGCCTCCTTCCAGTTGGATTTGGGGAATCAGGGAGTTGGAGCTTCCTTTAGGTTGGAGCATGAGAACTAGGTGATTGGATCCACCATCCGATTGGAGCCAGAGAACTCAGGGGGTTGTAGCATCCTTTTGGTTGGATCCAAATAATTAAAGGAGTTGTAGCTTCCTTCAGGTTGGAGCCTGAGATTAGGGGGTTGGAGCCTCCTTCCAGTTGAAACTCGAGAATTTGGAATTTGGTGCTTCCTATGAATGGGTTCTTTATATATATAAGAAAGAATTATGTGGTTTTCTCCCATTTGGGTTTCCATGTAAAAACTAGTGTATTGTGTTCTTGTTGTGATAATGATTCGATGTTGCTTATGTTTATATATATATATATATTGGATGAATTCATAGATGATAAATTATTGAACATTATTGTTAAAAGTTAAAGAATACATATTATGGTTAAAAGTGGTATAATTTCTCATTACTAATTCACACCCACCCCACCCCCCCCACCCCCTTCTTAGTAATCCAATCATTGGTATTAGAGAGGGTTCCTTCAAGAGACAGTTTAACCACTGGAAGGAGATGATGGAATATACTAAGAATGGAGTACCATTGTTTAATTACCATAATGGTCTAGAGTATGAAACGTGGAGCATAAGGATGAGAACCTTTTTAAAGGAACATGGATATGATAATTGGTATTAAGTTGTCACAGGATATAATGCTACCAATAAATAAAATACTAAAACTAAGAAGGAATTGAAGAAGAATAAAAAAATAGCAATGGATTTCATCTCGGAAGGATTACCTAATCTGGTAAGAGAAAAGTTTGGAAAGTGTTTATGAGCTAAATAACTTTTGGATAAGCTACATGATATCTATTTTTCTCCCATCATAGAGCTAGATTTTGCTAAAGAAGATACAAAATAGGAAGAAACATGTTCATCATGTCAGACAGATTCAGAAGAAGAAGAGTGTGAAGTGACAAAAGACAACAAAGGTGAGTTCTTTTTGTTTAATTGTGAAGAGCGTGGGCATCTTGAAATTGAATTCCCTTAATTGAATATTGAAAATAATGAAATAGAAGACCATATTGAAATTGAAAAGGAAGAACGGATTAGTGATTTAGATGAACTAAACCAATAAAGAGAAGAAAATAAGTCACTCAAGATAGAAATGATGAAGAAAAAGGAATTTTTTTGAAGTTTTGAAGAATCCCAGCAAGCTATCGATAACTTAAGAGATCGGCTAGAAGAATCCAAAAAGATTGAAGAAAATATTGAAGGTCAAAAGCAATGTTTGGAAGCCAACTTAGTAGCACAAAAGGAAGAATCTGAAAATAGAGAGAAGACATTGATAGATCATCTCAAGGAAAGAAGTAACAATTTAAATCGGCTTGAGGCAGATTTTGGTCAATAAGAGAGAATAATTGAAGAAGAAATAATTACATTGAAGATCCAACTTGAAGAAGCAAAGAAAATATAATAAGTCAGGAAGTCTCATATGTTGAAGAAAGAAGAAGACCCGGAGAAGCTTGAAGAAGAAGTTGTCATGTTAAAAGAAAAAGTTGTCAAGCCAAGCATGAATGTTGAAGAGAAAGAAACATCCACATCATCAGTTGAAGAGAATCCCTCTAGGTTTCTAGAAAGGAAGAATGAAGAGAATCCAAAGAGTTGTGCGTAAGTCGTTAAAGTTTCAATAAAGAAGGAAGAATGCAAGCCCTTGAATAAGAACATTC
>JASDQU010737713.1:38975-50531 GCA_032191745.1 Picea mariana | reverse complement strand
TATATATATATATATATATATATATATATATATATATATAATTTATCAAGTGATTCTTATCTAAGGTAAACCAAGGATAACTACGGCATTTTTTTGAGGGAATATGAAGTAAATAAGGGAAAAATTCCAAGGGAGGATGAAATATTGTGAGGATGTGTTCTAAGGTATGTTATTTACATGTAATCTTATCATTTTTGCTATAAAGTTTTTTATAGAAAGATTCATATAGTGGAATATGGAGGATATTGACACAACATATCAAGGTACATGTGGTAGAAATTTCATCTTTTGGGTCGTTGTATTTTGGGAGATACACTCTATGGAAGATAGGTTTTTTGTCTAGTCCTGGAACTAATATCAAACATGTGTTCTGGGTAAAACGGTCATGAATTATTCATAGAGGATCCAAATTCAATGAGACCAAATTCATTGGATAGATTATAGAATGGAGTATGTTGGGTGAAATTTTCAGATCCATATATCAAATATTTTTTGTGGGGAATAATCTACAAGTTCGCTCTCTAGATTAAGATATAATTCAATGGGGTTTTCCATTTTTTCTATAACTCCTTTTCTAGGATGTTCCATGCAGTGAAAATTTGGGGGAATTGTAAAGAATATACTGAATAATATTGGGTGTCATTTTCAGACATTTATTCATTACAATTATGAAGTTATGCTTGTTGAAATTTAGGGTTTGTGACTAATCCAAAACTAGTCTCGTGGGACTAAGGTAATGTTTGATAAAGATGTTATTCTCTTGTTGTTGAAGTTGAGGAAGGTCTGCAGGTTTGTGATCACATACACCAGGTCTATTACATAGTTACAAGTATGTTTATATGCATGTTTTTAGGGTTACATGTTGATGATGTTTTGGTGTATGGCATGATTGAGACATATCATGAGGCACGTGGCTTGATGAGCATGTTGGATATTGGACACATTATTTGAGATACATCTTTGGTATCTGTATGAGGCACTTATTGGTGATATATATACATGCTTGGTACACAATTGGCACATATTCTTGGAATATGGTTGATTCACATTTCATGGTACATGGTATATGGTGATGGTTGATGTACATGGTTGGTACATGGTATGGTGTTGATGTACATGGTTGATGCATGGTACAGGTTTGGTACATGGTATGGTACATGCACATATCTTGTGATAGTATGTTGGTGATGTTGGTGCATGCTTAGTAGATGCATGTGTTGTTGATGTTGAGCATATGGTTTGAAATATTCTCTTGGTGATCTTGGCATGAGTTACATGCAGATGAGAGTGGATCTGGTTTCATGGATGAGACAATGATAGGTTGGAAAGGTTGATTTGATAGTGACATTGCTAGCGTCAGAAGTCACTCCTGGATTGCAACAGGAGCAGAGCCTGATGCCCATCAATTATATGTCAGGATTTGTTTAAAAAGGGGGTGATTGAGTAGAAGTAAACTCAGTACAATATTTTTTTAACTCAGAATCCTAGACTAAGGCTATGCATGAACAGGTGAGATATTAATTTAACTTCAGACAATGAGTTGAAATAAGGGTGAGTAGGAAGAAGACTTATGTGAGAGAGTGCAGAGGTCTATTGTGAACATCAAGCTTCCAACAACCCGAAGAGGAAGAATTTAAACACAAGAACTTCTTGTATTCAAATCATAAGAACATTAAAAGAAGCCATAACAATGTTAAAATAAAACCTTTATATAACACTATCAGAACACTTCATGTGACTCAGTCAATCATGAACTCTTTCAACATTGGATGGAAAGAATATGGAAAAAGAAGATGACTGTCATTAAAGAAGAAATTTCGCATACAGATGCATAACTAGGGAAACCAGTGCTTCATTAAAACTTTACAATAGAAAGCTTAGCTCTACCAACGATACCAAAAAAAATGGAAAAAATGCCTACATATACTCAGATAGGCTTGGATGTCTGCGACACGATCATGTCTAGAGTTCAATGCTTGACATTGAGGAGCTTCTATGTTAGGCTATGCATGCAGACATTGGGTAGACTGCCCATGCAGTCTTCTAAGAGACGCAATAGGCCTGACAGTCACCTCTGTGCTTGTATTTTCCTGGATTTCCATTTATGGAAGGAGACGATGTCTCACCCACCTTCAACATATGCATTAAATACTTCAACAGGATCTAAAAAGCCTTGGTCAACTCTGCACCTGAGAGTTGTGGCATACTATCGTTGGTTGTATGTTGCTTTGCTAGACTGTTATATGAGGACCCGTCAATGAGCGTGGATGGGGATCTGATGGGGGAGGTGAAACAAGAGATGACCATGTGGATAAATATGATGGATGGAAGGTGACTAGGAGAGTGTGGGTGGAAAAAGGTTCCTTCACTGCACTAAGATAGGTCAAAGGTCGAAGACATGGGGAAGGATGAGGTGGATGAAGGGATACAGATGTCAGGAGGCGAGAGGGATGAGAGGAAAGAGGACAAGAAACCTGGGAGAATGGGGGGACAAATGTGTGGGAATGAAAGGTGGAGGAAAGTGTGAGGAGAAGTGCTGACTCAATGGTAGGGAGAGGGAAAAATCATCTGAGGTGGGGGGTGACAAGGGGTGTGAGACACGTGGAAAGAGGTGAGTGGCGAGCGGATGGCAGTGGAAAGAAAAGGCGGTAAGTGGTTTAGGAGGCAGGGTTCGACAACCAATAGGAGAGTGAAACCATAGGAGGGGTGGGCATTTGAAACCACTCCATTTCGGACCCCCCCCCCCATTAAAGGCAGAAAGGTGGGGGGGGATCTAAAATGGGATCTGCACCATAGATATTAGCGCGCAAAGTCTTGCCACCCAGATCTGAGTGCCCTTTAGTGCTAATTCTAGACCCCCCCTTCATTAAAGGTGAGGGGGGGTGAAATGGGATCTACATCATAGATCTGGGTGCGCAAATTATGGCCACCCAGATCTGAGCACCCTTTAGAAAAAATGTGCCTTCTCAAAAATTAGCACAAGTGGGTTTTTTCACCCTTTTCTTCCTCCCTTTTCGCTAATTAAGGGAAATTCATGAGGAAACACACCATTACCAAAATTAGTGATAACAAAAAGTGACACTGATAGTGGTAGTGGAAGTGACAGAGTTTGTGGAAGTGATTGTGGAAGTGTCTGTGACAGTTGATCTACATTTATATTTTAGGGAGGCAAGATGGGGCAAGGAAAGGGGGTTGTATCCTTCTTCCGATTGGATCTGGGGAATCAAGCAGTTGGAGCTTCCTTTGGGTTGGATCCTGAGAACTAGGTGGTTGGAGCTAGAGAAATCAGGGGGTTGTAGCCTCCTTTTGGTTGGAGCCAGAGAATTTAGGGAGTTGTAGCTTCCTTAAGGTTGGAGCCTAAGAATAGGGTGTTGGAGCCTCCCAATTGTAGATGGAGAATTTTGAAGTTTGTGCTTCTTATGAATGAATTCTTAATATATATATAGGAAAGTATTTTGTGGTTTTCTCCCATTTTGGTTTCCACATAAAAACTAGTGTAAGGTGTTCTTGATGTGATGTTTCTTATGTTTACAAGCTATATATATATATATATATATATTGGATGCATTCATAGATGATACATTGAAGATAAATTGTTGAACACTATTGGTAAAAGTTAAAGAATACATATTGTGGTTAAAAGTGGTATAATTATTGATTCATTTCCCCTCTTAGTAATCCAACCGATTTTGCCAATATTGGTGTAAAATACATGGAATCCTTTAAGTGAGAGAATGAAAAAGCAGCCTTATCATTTGATACAATTTAATTTTTCTTCGAGATGTGAGTGGGCCTAGAATGCATGCATAATTCTTAACAATTTTTTGATAATATCTTATAAAACCCAAAAATCCCCTAAGACTCTTGATTTTCTTAGGAGTATACCATTTTGTAAAATCTTGGATCTTTTGAGGGTCCACTATAACCCCTTCCCTTGAAACAATGTGACCCAAATATTCTACTTCTTGTTTCACGAAAGAACATTTGGATATTTTTACATAGAATTTATTGTTCTCAATAATTTGCAGGATTTGATCCACATGTTTAATATGGTCTTCCCATGATTTGTTATATATAAGTATATCACCAAATAAAACCAACACAACTTTCTAAGATGGGTTCGCAAATTTTTGTTCATAAGAATTTGAAAAGTCAAAGGAGCATTAATCAACCCAAAAGGCATGACCAAGAACTCATAGTGCCCATCATGAGTTCTAAAACATGTTTTATAAATGCCATATGTTCTTAATCTAATCTAGTGGTATTCTAATTCAATATCTAGCTTTTTAGAATAAACCACACTGTGAATCTCATCTAATATCTCATCAATATTTGGAATAGGAAATTTATCCTTTATGGTGATTTTTTTTACATCTATATAATCAAGACACATCCTCCAAGAATTATATCTTCTTCTCACCATTGCTACTAGAACTAAAAATGAAATCCTTCTTGGTTGAATAATACCATAATCCAACTTGTCTTGTACTATTTTCTCAATCTCCTTGTTGGCACAAGGGAAAACCTAAGGTTCAACGCTTCAACAACGCACCAAAAAAAACCTAACTATTGGGCCTTTTGGCAACACCTGCAAAGCAGATGAAGTCTCACCCGAGGTAGAGGCACGGGGTGTTGTAGGTCTCAAGTGTCTACAACCTAGTTGGGACACAGATCTATGATCATAATACTTAATATAGAACTTAGCAATTAATTTTCATTAGTCTTTGACCCTTATTCACAATGCAGATTCAAACCCTAATTACAGAGCAATGCAGTATTCAACAAGATCCAAGCATAGTTAACCATTTAGCACATAGTATCAAATAGATATAACATTCATTTATGTTACTAAGCACTAAGCTACTACATCAGATGTATCTAACATACATAAATATTCAACACTAATCATAAATCACATCAATAACACAAAGCAATCACAACACAGGATATACATGGTTCAACCCCAGCGTGGGGCTACGTCCACCAACCCTTCATATTCTTTATTATCTTCTTCCAACCTTCTTACATGAACAGAGCCTCAAAACCAACTCTGCATAGGACAGGATATCTACGTGCACTTCACTAGATCCTCCTTCCCTGAGTTCGTCACAACACAGAGCCTTCTTACAATCACTTGCACTTATCTCTACAAGTTATTAACACATAGTATGCATAGAGCATTTACAGCTAATCGCACTTATAAACCTTTACATATCTTGCACAAAGCCAACATAGATCTCCTCTTATCTTCCTCTTCTTACAATTCCTAGCTACTTATGTATACATTTACAGATGGGGCCTAAGCATGGGTAAACCCATGGGCTAACATCCGATACTAGTTACATAAGCCCTAAACCCAAAAATCCTATAAAAAGGGGGCAAGATCTAGCGATCTTCGCTTCGCCTTGATGCTCCATCTTCGACATGCCTGTCGAAGTCCCAAAAATGGCCAAACATGACCAAGGTTCTCCAAAACTTGGTCGAGAGCCAACATGCCCCCACCACTCACCTATGACTTGTCTTGAGTCACTCTGATCTAGTCAACTCTACTTTGAAGGCCTCGAGCTTACCTCAAGCTACCTCGACTTGTTGCTTCACCAGATCCTCCTGCTCGACAAACTCTTGAATGATTTTCTCAGTGACAGGTCCTTCCAACTGATGTTCCACTGTGGTGACCATTTTTTCTAGTTGTGCACCTTGTTCTTCGATCTCCTCAAAACGTGTGCAGGCTTCATCTTGTACTGCATGAAGTCTCTGGGTCACTTCCATGACTTTACTCTAGATGGCATGGACCTTCTGCTAAATTGTGCATTGTTCTTGTGACCTTTTCATCTTCTCAACCATTGACAGTAGCTTCAAATTTGCTTGTACTGTTGTTTCTTGTTGCTTTGATTCCTGGAGTTGTGACTCCAATTTCCTTAGTTCTGGGTCCTCTGCAAGGCGCTCATAGGTCTGTGTACTTCGATTTTTGATTTGTTTGCATTCTAACGCTAATGCCTTGATTCTTCCGACTATGCTCCGGGAAGTTTCTTCCCTCTGATCTCGCACTTCCTGTGGAGTGCTCGACACTACTTGCAATTACAGTTCTTGTACTCTTGCTTGGAGTTGTTGAATGGCTTCAACGAGATTCCCCACTTGTCTCTCAGTTATTTTCCCTTTCATCTGTGCCAGGCCCGGAATAGAGCGAAGTTCTCTAGTGACAATTTCTTTAACTCCAATATACTCCACAAGAAATTATTCTTTTTATTTCTAGAGTTGTTCTCTATCCTCTGCAAACTTTGCCTGGAGGTCATATTTCTCTTGTTGTGCAACCTGATGTTTCTCTAGGGCTTCCTCCTTTGCTTGCTTCAAAGCCTTTGTGGCCTACTCTTTTTCTTCCTTAACCCGACGAAGGCGAGCCTTTGTTGCATCGGCTATTCTACGTAGATGGGCAAGCTCATCTCCTTAATCTATGCCCCCTGATGACAACAATGTAGTAGACACTTTGCAGCTCGAATAAAGAGCTTGTTGTACCCCTTTGAGTTGTGCCTCAATCTGGTCATACATTATCTCCTATTTGGCTTCGCTTCACTGCAAAATGTTATGGGGCAGGCCTAGGGTTCAACGCTTCAACAACACACCAAAAAAACCCTAACTATCAGCCCTTTCAACAACACCTGTGAAGCAGATGAGGTCTCACCCAAGGTAGAGGCAGGGGGGGGTTGTAGGACTCAAGTGTCTACAACCTAGATGGGACACAAATTTATGATCACAATACTTAACAGAGCACTTAGCAATTAATGTTCATTAGTCTTTGACCCTTATTCACATCACAGATTCAAACCCTAATTATAGAGCAACACATTATTCAACAAGATCCAATCATATTTAATCATTTAGCACATAGAATCAAATAGATCTAGCATTCATTCATGTTATTAAGAACTAAGCCACTACATCAAATGTATCTAACATACATAAAGATTCAACACTAAGCATAAATCACACCAATAACACAAAGCAATCAGAACACAAGATATATGTGGTTCACCCCAAGTGTGGGGCTATGTCCACCAACTCTTCGTCTTCTTTATTATCTTCTTCCAATCTTCTTACATGCACAGAGCCTCAAAACCAACTACGCATAGGACAGGAGATCTACGCGCACTTCACCAAATCCTCCTTCCCTGAGTTCGGCATAGCAAAGAGCCTTATTACAATCACTTGCACTTAGCTCTGCAATTTCTCAACAAATAGTATGCACAAAGCCTTTACATCTAATCTCACTTATCAACCTTTACATATCTTGCACAAAACCAACTTATATCTCCTCTTATCTTCCTCTTCTTACAATGACTACCTACTTATTTATACATTTACACATGGGGCCTAATCATGGGTAAACCCATGGGACGACATCCCATACCCGTTACATAATCCGTAAACCCAAAAATATTGTAAAAGGGGGCGAGACCATGCAATCTCCACTTCTCCTGAGCACTCCATCTTCGACCCACCTGTCAAAGTCCCAAAAATGGTCAAACACGACCAAGGTTCTCCAAAACTTGGTCAAGGGCCAACACTCCCATTTTTGGTGAATCTACAAGGACTTTTATTAGGAGGAGTAATTCTTAGTATTAGTTCAATTTGATGTTCATAATATATATATATGGTGGTATACCTTCAAGAATTTCTTAGAATACCCTATAGTTTTTTTTCCAATGTGTATCTTAATTCCTATGGAATATTTTTAACTTCATGTATAATTTCCATTGAATAAAGTTTAACCACAACTCCCTTGCTACCATATTTTAGGATCGCTTCCATTATAATAGAGATGATAACTTGAGAAGGTCTATATTTTAACCCTTTGAATTCATATTGAATTAGTTCCAATTCAAATCTCATGAATAATTTGTTATAGTTTGTAGAAATTGTACCTAGTGTTCTTAAGAATTGAATCCCTATAAGAACATATACACATCCAATGGAAATGGAATGCATTGGTATTTCGTAATTTTATTCTCCCAGACTAAGTTTAATGTTGTGGAATTTTCTTGCACAATCAAAACTCCCTCCATTAGCAACCAAAAATTGAAAATCGTCACTGGATATACAAAACAATTGAGGCGCTCTACTTATATTTTATCAATGAAGTCATGGGTACTACTTGAGTCAATGAGAACTATAACCTTTTACTTCTTAATGCAACCTACAATCTTCAAGGTTTGAGGTTTTGACAACCTTACCAATGCATAAATGTATATTTCTCACCTATCTGAATCAACATTGTGCACAATTTCATCCTCTATTTTCTATTATTTTAAGTTGACAAGTTCTTCCCAATATTTTTTTGTAGTTTCCTCCACTTTCTATTCATCATTATTTTTCAAGGTGAACAATTTTGTTTCTTGACATTTATGCCATTTTGATCATTTGTTGTTACAACCAATGCATGGTACTTTTTCTCTTCTTTCCTCCATTTTCTTATATGATATTCAAGTAGGTTTATGTAAGTTTGTCTTATAAAACCCAAAACAACCGCTTCTTCCTTCATATGCTCCAATGGTATATTTGTGTGTAGCCTTATTCTTGTCTTGAATATGACGAGAAAATTGGATAGATTCCATAATATTTTGAGGATGTTTTACTAAAAACTAATGTTTAATGTATCCTTTTAATCCACCATTGTAAGCTTCCAACAAATGTTCATCACTTATGTTATCCAACCTTGTGGAAAATACCTGAAATTATGAATTATAATATTCAATATCACCTAAGTGCTTGATTCTTGTCAATTGACTGAAGTAGTCTTGTTCCCAAATTTTCCAATATTGTGCCTCTAAGTCTCTTATAATTAAACCCCAAGTATAATGATAATAATGGGGTTTCATTTTAACTACCCATTGATAACATATGGTTTTATCTCAAAGTCCAAAGTTTCTATGTGAATCATTTTCTTATCATCCATAATATTATGTAGTTCACAATATTTCTCTATTTGGTTCACCCAGGTAAAGACCTATGTTCCATAAAACTTCCTTAATTCAACCTTGGGAAGGTTCATTGCTTTTAGAGACCATTCATAAGTATCTCCACTATTGGATTTAAATCCCCATGGAAAATTCTTATTATTGGAAAGTTATTCAACTTGAATACTACCTTTATTTTCATGAGTCCCTTAGACACCTTATCCATTTTAGGGAACCTCCCATTTAATTATTTTATAATATGATGTTCCATTTGTTCGAAATTTCCATCTATTTTATGTTCCAACTATTCCATCTCTCTTTTCATTTATTTCTTATTTACATCCAATTCCTTTCTATTTATGTTTGATTATTCATCAAATCAACCTATTTCATTAACCTATTCCACAATTTGTTGATTTGAATGTCCAATTTGAAAATTTGGCTTTGCATCTCCTCGTTTTCTTCATGAGTCGTGGAGGATCTTTCTTTGGAGCCATGTAGAAAATTTATTGGGTAAGTAGAAGGGATTATTAGGTGCTATAGCTCTCTGATATATGTGTGAGATCCAACATTAGTACTCAACCCAATATCTCAGGGAACTAATTAAGGATGCTCAATTGTGCCCTTAGTCATACTACTCGACTACCCAGGTACATGAGTGGTCTCCTTGAGTGTTGTTCTTGGTGTACTATAGAAACCAATGGTCAACTACTTTATCTAAGGTTATTTTTAGGTATGTTGAATTTTCAATGAGATATGGCTCATGTATTTAATTAAATTTTATTTTTAGATTTTACTTGAACCACAGCTACTATAGAAAACCAAGATCACAAGAAGAATAACCATGCACAAGAACACAAGAAGTGTCATGGGAAACCATTCTCAAAAAGGGTAGAAAACCAAGCCAATCCTTTGCGATATTTTTCAAGAGAAAGACCTCCCACACCATCACCAAATATAGCACGCAAGAGGGTGTTGTAATTCTCATAATTTCATACCACAACTTCTGAAATCATGAGATGACACAATGTTAAGCGTGTTTCGCCAATGCGGATTCACCTTTATTTATATAAGACTTACCACGTCAAATGATGTTTCTATTGGCACAATAGGGTCGACCTCAATAACTCAAAATATCATTAATAATTACCATATTAATTATCTTTTGCATTAATTTTCTTTTTACATTAATTATCTTTTACATTAATTATCCTTTACATTATAGTGGGGCTGACATGTACCCTTTAAATCACAAATAGGGTTACAACTAAGTTTGGCTCTTGGACAATATAGCAAGGGATCTGATACACCCACTAGTGCTCAGTCACTAGGGGCACATCCATCTGTGCTTAGCCACAGGGATGTCCACATATCTTATCTCACTACATCTCGCAAGAGAACCACACTCACTAGTACTCAACCACTAGGATCGCATTCACATGTGCTCAGCCACAGGCACTTCCAACTCAGCAAATCTTCTTTCTCACTATGTTACACAGGAGAATCATCTGGAGTATCACATCATCTCAACTCTCTACACAGAGGAGGCTAGTACATCGTTGCACCTCTGTCTCATAAAGATGCACCCAACTCATGGGATTTTCCACACGTTCACTTTTGCTCATCCATAGGCATGTCCAACTCAGCAGATATTCTTTCTCATTGTGTTACACAGGAGAATCATATGGAGTATCATCTCAACTCTTTTCACATAGGAGAATGGTAAGACCATGACATGGGCTCCTTCACCCCTCACAGGGGTACACAACATTCCATCTCTGTCTCAGAGAGGAACCACACACCCAACTCATGGGAGCACCCAACTCATGGGCACACCCAACTCATGGGCTTCCTCACCCCACACAGGGGAACACAATGTTCCTTCTCCGTCTCAGAGAGGAACCACACACCCATCTTATGGGAACACCCAACTCATGGGATTTCTCTCAGGCTGACTTACTCAAGCTGTGTCCTGGAGGATGTCTCACGCATTTGTAATCATCAACACTCCCTCCTATTAGCACTTGGTAAATTTCCTAGAGGTTGAAAAAAGAAGAAATCTACAAAGGTAACTTTATCCAACCGCTTTAAAGCTGGGATCTAGCCCTTCCAGCTTCAGAGAGGGATCTCTCTATATGATTTAGCTTTGTTTTTAATTCAGATATTAGGCTAGGTAAATAAAACTGTAGGTTTTGTTGTCGGAGTGTTTTTTAATAGGTTGAGACAGTCTACACATACATTGGGCTATGGGGTATGTATTTAATTAAATATGAGATACAACCAAAAACGACAAAAGAAGACTTTCACAGGGTGAGATAATATACTCACTGGATCTTTTAGTAGCTTAAATGATGGACAGAAGAAAAGATAAGAAAAATAAATTCAACTAAGAAGCAGTTAAGAATTTGTTAATTGAAAACATCAGAAGATAAACATTTAAAATCTTTATAATCAGAAACAGGGTATCTAAGATAAATCCTGCAACATACGTTACTCCTAAAGATTAGTTTCAGAAAACAATATGATCACAAAGCAAGAAAAACATTCAACTTAGAAAATCAACGTCACCAGTGAATACACACAAAAATCCTGTAAAAGTGCCTCC
>JASDQU010737713.1:6871-38795 GCA_032191745.1 Picea mariana | reverse complement strand
CTTCTAATCGAGAAGATCGCATAGTTCCTCCCATTTGATATGACTAGGCACTTTGACTTTGAGCAGTCTCCAATACACTTCATCCATTTCCGTATATTTAGAAAATGTGGGCTTAGTGAGGAATATGTATCGAATCTCATGTTGGATACTGATGTCCAACTGAAGGGCATCCAAGAATGATTTGCCAGTGATGCTACCTTGTATGCCAACAAACTTCGAACTGTCTTTAGACACTTCAGACAGTCTCTTTTTGTAATAGGGGAGTGTGATCAGTTTATCATTAATAACCTTCAGACCGAGCAGACCTTTCTTCTGGAGAGCCTCGATCTTGCTGAAGAACCTTTGTACTCCTTGGTCCATGACCTGAACCTTTTTTTCCAGCTGAAGAATTATAATTCTCTTTGTCAAAACCCTTTTTACCTCGAGTATGGTCTCTGTTCTGTCCTCGATCTTTAGTTCTTCTAGTTCTTCTCTGGTCTTAGAATTTAGGAACCTGATGATCTCATTTGCTTGTGTTGGCATGTCTCCCAATTCTACTCTAATATTCTCAATGGCCTATTTGCTCCTCTGGACCAGCTCATTCTGCTCAAACATAATTTGGATCATTGGCCATATTTCATTCACGGACTTTATGATGTCTTTCCATACATTCTCTTTGACCTCAGCCAAAGTTTTCCCTGCTACTGTTTGCTTTTGGAGCTGCTGTAACTCCTTCTTGAGCTGTTTAGTTACCTGCTTCTCTTTGGATAGGCTTGTTTGGAAGGAAGTTTTGAGCTCTTGGAGATTCTCAACCTCCTTCTTAAGTCTATTGATTTCTGTCTCTTGCAGGTTCATCTTCTCCATGGATTTGGCAAGGTCGTCTGTCCCTTCTTGTGGTGTCATTGGTGTTGCAGACGGGATTGTTGTCACTACTGCTGTGCTTGCTCCTGAGATAGGAATGACACTCAATGGAATGACTTCTATTGGATTCATCTTCTCCTTCTCCTTTAGTAATCTCTCCATATTAGCCTCCATCTCTTTGAGTTGTGCATTCTGCTCCATGAGTAGTTTGAGCATTTTGTCCTTCTCGCCTTCCTTCTCTGCTATCTCCTTAGCCTGTGAGTCTTCTGTGGGTGGGAGTTTCAACTATTTCCTCAAGGAAGCGATGTCTGTGTTCTTTTTCTTTATCATATCCTCTGCAGATTTGACATTCAAAGGATCGTAGCCGATCTCGAGGACCAGCTCCTCCAAATTTTTGATTCTGTTGTCCTTCGCGAAAGAAGATATCTTCTCTAGCTTGAGCTACGCTTGAGCATTGTTCAATGATACATGAAATTTTACTGCAGAAGCTGAAGCATGTGCCAATGTGTGGAAAACCATATCCCCTTTCTGTTTATGCAAATCCATCTGATCTATTGGGTGCACGTCCTTCATCTAGAACTCGAAGGTGGCTCTCTTGTAGTCTGTGATTACCTTGGGATCTGGTACCTGTGCCTGTAGGAAGGCCATGTGCATCCTGCCTCTTTTAGTGTCGAATGAAGATAGTAGCCTATGCTGCGCGGTGGACGACTACTTTTGAAATTGTGCGTAAGTACTGCTGGTGAGGGTCTGGTTCCTTTTCTTGATCAACTCGTACTTCTCGAAAATGCCCAACTTGGGCCCAGTCTTGCCTGGCTGAGTGTCCAGGGGAGAATCAGTGGATTTCTTTAGTACTGCTAGGGTAATTTCTTTATGCTGGCTTGAACCGAAATATGGAATGATAGGCTTGGTTACTGTGGTAGGCGGAACTTCTAATTCTCCAGTTGGACCGGGAACTGTGGTTGTTTTGGGCATCTTAGTATGCAACTGGAACTCTTCGGACGACACCTTCGTGACAGGTCGAGATGATTCTTGTCGAGGCCTCTTTTCTTGTCTGACCTGTGGTGTAGTAGTTGGTGGTACAGTGATCGGGGGAGCCTGTTGTTCCACTTCGATCAAGGTGTCAGGCACCCACACTGTCTGATTTGCAAATTTTTCGATCTCGGGCTTGGACTCATGTACATACGAGATATTTTTATTTTTCACCCTCATTTTTTAAATGATCCCACATAGATCATAGTGCCATGGGAAGCTTAAGAAAAGCTTCATCTCTCTCAGAATCCGGTCCGCTTCTTCTCCGGCACCATGACTGTTGCAGATGAAAGAGCCTATCTTCCCCTTTGATGCGCAGCTGCTGCTTTTTCTTCAATGAGATGAAATGAACATCGTCTGAATTCATAATCTGTCTAATATACTCTAATGCAAAGATTCTTACTGGCACGTACTTTGGTAGCTTGTAGGGTGCCAATTCGCACCCGAAAACTTTGATCTCAATGTGGTTTTGATACAGGTACCAGTCCCCTATCTTTGCGTTGTCCGAGAGATTTAGAATTCTCTGGACCTCGTCATTTATTCATGGCTCAAGCCTACCACTCAACATTCTTACCACTAGGTGATAGAAAAGATCAATGAAAACCTTGAAGCTATACTCTGTGGAGTTATGCTTCAGCAAAGAAGTCCATGCTGTGACTGGCTGAGGCCTTCCATCTGTGTCCATATTCTATGTGGAGAAACTGAATTTATCTGCTTGAAAGTAAACGAACATGTAGACCAGTATAGAAAAATATCTAAACATTCCCTCTGTGCCAAAATTCACGAACTGTTCGTGAATATTGTCGGCCAAGAAGGTGTTGTAATCGAACTGCGTTGTGGGATTTTCATCATTTGAGAAAATGGATAGAAAACCCAGGATGGGCTCATCTACCCATTGGTCGGAATAGTAACCTAGCAGGGCACAAAGGGAGGAAATGACTTGGTTTCCCTTGGTGGAGAACATGGATGACAGGTAAGGGGGATTTGTGGAAGGGAATTGAGTGGAAGTGGGGAGGAAGAGCTCAAATATCTAAGTTCTCTGGGGAAAATTCATTTTCTGATACAACTCTGTAAGGATTTCTAGGTTGAACGGAGCCACAGAGTCTACACAGGGAATCGACATCATTTGTTCTATGTCTTCGGGAGTGATGAAAAATAGGGTGTCTCCGGATGAGGATACGACGGCTCTCTATTCGGGAATATAGTGAGCTTGGCATTTCAGCGTGAATTCAGGGAAATGGTGGATCTGGGGAAAAAGTTAAAGGGGCAAATTGGACTCCCAGAGTCCAATTTCATCGCTTTGGTCCAGGAACACTTCTCGGAGCCATGACTGGAGGTCTGAAAAATCAAAGTCGCAAATGGTATCTGCAATCAGTCGGTCTTTTTCAACCAATGGGATTTTGTCCAGGTCGACAGGAGGAGGAAGAAAAGGATTCTTTTCTCCTTCCACTGGTCTTGGCTTTGGTGCCATCTCTACAACAGTACCTGCAATAAACACTATGTTAGTGGGGTCGACTGACTGTGGATGAAGGTGACGGAAAATAAATGGAAGCGTAAGAGGTAAAATTTCTGGTGCAATGGACAAATAGTGAATGAAAGGGGAAAACGATAGTTTTATTTAAAACTGGGGTCGGTTGGGCGCGGGAGACAGGTCAGCAGAACAACGGGTAGGTTATCCCATAATAAATGGACAACGGGCCACTTGGGGGTGAGATGGAAGGTGACGTTGGCCAAAACATATGGACGGGTGACGTGGAGGCTAGGGATTGGAGGTAAGGGTCGCAATAGGGGGCCGGTCATGAGTGGAAAGGATAAGGGACTGACAACAGGGACTGACAGCGGTTATGGGATGGGGCATAACTTGGGAACAAGCGGAACAAGTGGCATCAGTGGAAAATGACATCCCTGCGTGATGGAGGATGTTAGATGGCATATGGTGAAAAGACTTCAGGACCAATAGATTTAATTCCACCTATGACAAGGGGCCCGCCAGAGAGAATATCCATTCCGGACCCCCCCCTCTTGATTAAAAATAGAACATCAGGGGGGTCCGAAAACCTTTTTAGACCGTTTATCTGCGCACCCGTTTTCAGGCCACAGATCTTAGCGTTCTCTTTAATNGGGGGGGGGGGGTCCGGAATCAAATCTGGGCCGTGGATTCATGCGCTCGTTTCTGGACCGTCTAGATCTGCGTAAAACTTATCACTGATTCCGGACCCCCCCTGGTTAAAAGTAGAACGGTCGGGGGGGGGTCCAGAAATTTTTGTGAGCCGTAGATTTGAGCGTCATGATCTAGACAGTCAAAAAGTGCAGTGAGCATAAACTGGGAGCAGAGAACACACGTGTTGGGAAAAAACTTAGGGTAAGTGCGTTTTATGGGTTTTTTCCCCCAAATTTCAAAAGACACCACCATGGGGTTTCGAACAAACATCTTTTAAGCATTAGGAACATGATGAAATCTTGACCTCTAGTTGGTTTTATTGGAATGGAGCAAATGAAGCAACTAACCTACATGCTAACCTATCTTCCTAGGACAATTAACCCAGATTAAACTGTTGGGTTAAGAAATTACTCTACCTTAGGGATATCTAACTAGGATTAGATAGTTTGGTTAGATTTATTCACTAATCTAACCTAAGGGCTATCTAACCAGGATTAGACAGTCTAGTCAAATTTATTCACTAATGTAACCTAAGGGCTATCTGACCAGGATTAGACAGTCTGGTCAGATTTATTCACTACCCTATCAACATTAAATTTAAAAATAACTTGGCCATGCTTGAAAGGTATGGCCAAGTTACTATTATTTCATGGGGCTTTCATTTCAATTCTTTTATGCCCTCTTTTTCTTTCTTTTTTTCTTTTTTTTCTTTTTCTTTTTTCTTTTCTTTTTCTTTTTCCTTTTTTCTCAAATTATTTGCAGAATGAAAAATCATTTGTCAACAAAAACACTAGATACAGATAATATCTCAATCACCAGTGGATTTCCATAATTTATGGGGTGATAACACCTCCCAACCAGGGATAAATTATCCACTAGGCCAAGTCTCTCATGTAAGTACTCGAACTTTGTCTTGGTTGTAATCATCAACACTCCCTCTCAACTAGGGAGGTAGTCTTCACCAAGCTTGTTTCTCACGAAAGTACTTGAACATTTTATTGGCAAGTGATTTGTTGAAGATATTTGCAATCTGCTCATGTGTAGAAAGGTACTACACGTGTATTTATTTCTCTACAACATGTCTTTGATATAATGATATTTTATCTCAACGTGTTTTGATATATCATGAAACACAGGGTTCTCATAGAGCTTCACACAGCTCTGGTTATCACAAATAATAATAGGATCCATCTCATGATCAAATAAATCTGTCAGAATCTTATGAAGCCACATTGCTTCGCAGACTGCCACACTCAATGCTATATACTCTACTTCTATGGTACTCAAGTCCACGGAGTTTGGATTCATGTTGTACCAAGAAACCATGGCATACCCCAAGGTAAAACAACAACTTAATGTGTTCCACTCAAGTCCACACTGGAGGAATATCTCATGCCATATCCAACTGTGACTCGTAGATATCTCAATACATGCTTCGTTGTTATCTAGTGAGTATGTCTCGAATGACTCATGAATTGACTAAGTACATGTATCTAGTGTTAACCAAATACATCAGTGATCCAATCAACTATGGATCAATCTCATCTAAATCATCATCATTCATTTCCTTCAAATCAATCACCATCGGTGTAGGCATGGATTTGCATTATGTCATATTGAACTTATTTAATATCCCCACTGTACATTTTACTTGACTCAGGAAAATCGCATTAGTCCTATGTCATACTTCTTGTCCCAAGAAGTAGTGCATCATAGCCAGATACTTCATGTCGAAATCAGGAGTCAAAGATTGCTTGTATCCAACAACACGACTTCCTAAATAAGTCACCAAAATTAGACTCTCATCACCAACAATGTAATAATATAGGTTTGAATCAGCAACACTTTTTCTCAATTCCAAACTCATCAAGAATCCATCCATCTTCTCACACCAAGCACGAGGTTTCTGTTTTAGTCCATACATGGCCTTCTTTAACCTGTACACATGATATTTCTCATCATCTATCATGAATCCTTCTGGGTGCTTGATGTAAACTTCTTCCTCAATATCACCATTGAGAAGGGATGTCTTTAAATCCTTCCGATGTAGTTTTCAACTTATGGATGATAATACAGATGGAAGTGCATTGGGCTACTGGATCAATATGTCTCATCATAGTTCACTCTCTCTTCTTGTGATAATCCTCTTACTACAAGTCTCGTTTTGTATTTATCGACACTTCCATCAACTACATGTCTTTCTACCTCTTGTAGAGTTTGCCAATCCCAGATAGGATTTTTATGGCCTACTGTAATGTCCTTGGGAATATAAAATGGAAAAATGGGATCAACTATTTCAATGGCTATATCCCTCTGGACTGCGGAAGAGGAAGAAGGTATTTTATCTCTTTCTCAATTATTGTGACTCCTTCTAAGTCAAATGAAACCCTCTAAAGTTTGACTGATAAGAATCTTCCTTTGTTGTTAACCTGCTTGGAATAAGAAAACAAAACGAAAGGAAACAAGACAAGAATATCCCCTAGAGGATATTCATGAGTACATCTCTATAATAAAAAAAAATTAAGGACTGTTGTCACAGCTACAACACCTACTTATAATATAGATACCTTATAAATGTAGGTTATACGCATGATAATTTTAAAAAATCAAACCTGAAGTCTTCTCTTCCAATGTTTTATTTTTCTGAATGCACTGAGATCCCTCTCGATCCATGATTGTGTCAAGGCTTCCTTCCTCCTCCAAGTACCCTCATGAAAATCATGAAAATAATATGTACAAGTGCATACATGAGAGTGTACATCGATGAAGATTTTTCTTGCTTGTCAATGTCATGATGAGCAGTGAAATTCCTTGCTTAAATGGTTCTCCTATTTTAGCTCAAGAATGATACTCTGGAATTTAGACAAGCTTCCTTGCTTGTGCCAAAAGATAACTCTGCAACTCCCTTTAAAACTTTCTAAACTTTTGTTATATACAAAATTTATCTTCATGATAGATATACCTCAAAACTTCATTGGAGTATGCCCAGAAACTGTCACACTATTTACACACATGATTATCCCAACATCTTTTGTTACTATGTTGAGTGTAATAACCTCAGGGGTTGTCCAAACTCTGCTCCAACCTCATAAGTTGTTACTATTTATAATTTTTTGTTTAGACTGGCTGGTACAGTCTTAATATTTTCCCTTACTCTGCTGCTAGGGTGGCTGTAACAATCCCCAAAATAGTTGTTCACAAGAGCCAAATATTATGCCCTTAAGTTTACCCTTATAGCAGTCCTAAACTGCTTCGAATTTACCCTTCGTTACAGCCTTAGATCTATTGAATTTTGAGCCTCATTATAGGCTCTGTATTGTCAAGAAGAATCACTCAATCTTATGTCTAAACATTGCTTCAACACTTACCCTTAACTATTGAGTTTGCCAACAACCATTTGCAAAAAAATTACAGCCTCTTAGTTGTTGCCATAGAAGGTCAATCTTTCAGCCATAGAACATTTTAAATATTCTTCAAAATATTTGTTGGAGTAGACCCTTCAACTTGGTTAAAAACGGTCCTTAGAATAGGTCTCCAAGCATGCCTAAATTTACCTCGGAGATTGACTTTAAAACTGATCTGAATTTTTTTTTGAGTATGTGGTTATGGCTATATAACAAAGGATCTCATACACCCACTAGTGCTCAACCACTAGGGGCACATCCATTTGTGCTTAGCCATAGGGATGTCCACATCACTTATCTCACTACATCTCACAGGAGAATGACACTCAGTAGTGCTCATCCACTAGGATCATGTTCACCTATGCTTAGCCAGAGGCACATCCAACTCAATAGATCTTCTTTCTCACTACGTTACATAGGAGAATCATATGGAGTATCACATCATCTCAACTCTCTACACAGAGGAGGTTAATACATCGTTGCATCTCGATCTCAGAATGATCCACCCAACTCATAGGATTTTCCACATGTTCACCTGTGCTCAGCCACAGGCATGCCCAACTCAGCAGATCTTTTTTCTCATTGTGTTACACAGGAGAATCATCTGGAGTATCATCTCAACTCTCTGCATAGAGAAGAATAATAAACCCATCACATGGGTTGCTTCACCCCTCAGATTAGTACACAACATTCCATCTCCATCTCAGAGAAGAACCACACTCCCAACTCATGGGCTTCCTCACCCCACGCAAGGGCACACAACATTCCTTCTCCATCTCAGAGAGGAACCACACATCCATCTCATGGGCACACCCAGCTCATGGGCTTTCTCTCAGGCCAACTTACTTAGTCTATGTCATGGAGTATGTATCACACTGTTGTAATCATCAACAAGGTATACCTAAGGGAATTCCTATATACCCAAAAGTACATGGAGGTGAGATACCATTTGCATGTACCATCTAATGCAGTACTACTCGAACAGGTAATAGTAGGGGTTACAAGTGTTTCCAACCAGGTGAAATAATGTGTTTCCAACCACGTGCATTTCCTCTGTGTATTCTTCCCCAACCACACTTTTACCCACTTAATCATTTGTTATTTAAAGACATTGAAACATGCCTCTAAAAAAACCCTAACTTCCACAAGAAATATATCATAAAATATAAAAAAATTTCCACATGTACTTAATTGTGTCAAATCAGGATAATGAAAATTTCAGAGTCTAAAACTTTACTGAAAAAAATTACAGCGAAAATGTCAAGATAACTAATCTCACAAACCTTAGTCACAAATCTTGTCTTCCATGGCCTATATCTCAAAACATATAGTGAACCAAAACATGAAATGTTCACCACCTATATTATGACATTTCTCCTCACTCTTCACAAACTTTTACTGTTATGATATGTCTCCTAAGTAACCTCCAAATTCGTTGCTTGAAGCATCTCAGAAAAAAAAAAATCTATAGCAAAAATGCTAAGATGACTCACTTGAGGCAGCAAAAACCTAGGATCAATGCTCTTGATACCAAATGTTATAGCGCCTTGAAAATGATAGAAAGTCGATGAATCCAATCCACTTTGAGGTGGAAACCTCCCTTTACAATATATCCAATTCACAAAACAAAATATGATGATCCTAAGACTAGGTTTCCTTGGTGTGTATGTGTGTAGGAGACAAAGGGTACAATTATAATGAAAGGGCACAATGAATGGTTCTATTCAACTTACTAATAAAAAAATAATAATAATAATAATGAATACTTATTCATGCCTTAACATTTCTTGTTCCCTTCAATAATTTACCTTTCAATACATTCCAACGGTGTAATGTTTCACATTCCCATCAAGCATCTAACATTTTCAATGGAGGGATGGTGTAATTGTTGAGACTTGGTTAACCCATTATTTGTTTTTCTTGACACTTGTTGTAATACTAATGGTCACCAAGTAATGAGATTATCACCTTATTGTACACCCTCATCCAAAACTCGCGAGTCATTGAATCTATGGCCTACTCTCACGACAATGTGCACCTCTAAGTAAAAACATCACTAGATTTTCAACCCACATCAAGGAAAACGAATGCTATTAAGAATAAACATGAATGGTTGTCCTCTTCTCTTGATGGTACCCCATACTCTTCCAAACAACCTCGTTACAAATATATGGATCAATTGACAAGTATGTTCCTTGTGCCTACATACACTACCATCAATGCATCAAATAATTCCATAATAAAATCAAAGTATAACATTAATCCTAATTGTTTTGAATACCCCGAATCAATTTGGAATCCAATATAATGTTGACAGAATCCCATGTCAATTTATACTTGTGGTTTCCTATCACATCAGGCAAACTATTAATAACAAACTATTAATAGCATCTACAAGTTAATTTATATAAAACATTTTCATTTAATGTATCATAACCATATAAATTATCAACATGAATTACATCACATCATTGTATATATAATTCATTCATATCATCATGTAAACATTTACATATAAACATTTAAATAAACGTATTCTAAATCATAATTTAAAACCAATAAAATAATTAAAAGTTTGAGTGGCACCATCCTAATACAAATCAATAAGCCAAATAATTTATAAACAAATGTCCGTAAATGATAATATCACTTTGTAAAACAAGTACGAAGATATGAAACACCATACATTAATACTTTATTGTAAGTATTTCAGGTTTGATACTTTATTATAAGTATTTCAAGTTTGCAAATGAAAAGTAATTTCCTTTATCAAACAAATAAGAACATGTGGATCACCATACATTAACAAATAGGAACATATGGAACACCATGTGTTAAAATTTTGTTATAATTATTTCATGTTTGCAAATGAAAATTATTCTTTTACTACTATAAAGTATCTAATCTTTAAAAATAAAGAAAACCATTATTAATTTTAAAATGAAATAGTATATTATTGATTGTTAAACTTTATAAGTGGTACTGGTAGTATCATTTCATGGTTAGGTAATTTGGTTGGATGTTTACGCTATAACATGGTTTTTAAAAATGTTTATAACTTTATTAAAATTATAATGTGAAAATCGTTGTGTTATTTATTAAATTTTTTAATTATATTGAAAAAATATATATTCAAATATAATTAGTTTGAAATATTTGAAAAAATAAATTATGGTTTTCGTTTGCAAATTATTATTTTACGGTGATTTCTTAAAACATCATAACATATATCTAATTTATGTTTTAAAATTCAAATGAAAGTATAACAAGAGCTGCATGGCATTGTAGTCTTTGTCAGTTAAGAAACAATGAGTTTAGTCATCAATATCATTGAAATTCGAATCTGTAACAGACCTGACATGTCGTTTATGATATAATACTAACTTGAGATCAAAATTTGTGCAATAAGAGGTTCAAGTTATTCACCAATTATAATTTAAAAAAATTGTTTAACTTAAACAAAATAAACAAATTCAATATAACAATGCTATACTTTGGAAAACTGTTTAAATTTGAACTAATAATATTATTTTATAAAGATGAAAATTCATTTAAAACGAGCATATTTTTTCACTGTGGATGATGAATGTTAAGATATATAGTTTTTTTCATTTTTCATAATAAACATATAGATTTTTTAATTCGGTAATTAACAATCAAACAAATAAATTATAATTAACAATAGAATAATTTATGTAGAGTTAACAATGAGCAACATAATTATTGGACAGTAAAAATTAAAAAAATATACATTATGCATAATCTACACCGTGTGATCTTAAATCATCATCTTATTTCCAAAATGGGAATACTTATCAATATAATAAAATATTGATCCTTGCATCCATGTTGGTTGTAAGGTCCACATATAAATGAATAAATCATTGCCACGTAGAACCAATCATCTTATTTGAATTGGTCACATTCTTGTCTTTACTTTCCATAAACAATTGAAAAGCTAACAAGGGACTCCAACATTAAAAAATTACTAAATTCTCGTTTTCCTTAAATGGATTTTTGAATATTTTCAAACCTGAACTCATCTATATGAGAATTGAATCTAAGGGTTTTGACATTCAGCCTCCTGTTCTTAGGGTTTTCGAACGAGCTCACACAGTGCTAGGTATTTTTGAGGTGAGGGGTCAAGAATCGATCCTGGAACCTTTGAGTGACAAATCGTCAATGCTAACCCGTGTTGCGATAGGGGAGCCCGAGTTGTAGCAGTCGAGTTTTGCAGTAGAGTTGAAGAAGGGTGAATAATAATAATAAATTTAAGCTTGGAAATATCAGTAATACATCACTTACTAGAAATTAAAGACCGAATTAAATGACCTCTGCAATAAGAGGTTCAAGTTCTTCCCCAATCATAATTTAAAAAAAAAAAATTAAAAAAAAAAGATATTCAATATAACAATGTTATACTTTGGAAAATTATTTAAAGTTATAGTCAAACTTAGTCAATGGAATTAATGTCAAATCAATAGCAAACTGATTGCTATAGTCCTGCTTTGGCAGGGACTAATAAGGAAATAAAATAAAATAATGTATTATTATTAATGATAATGCACATGGTATTTACTTAATGAATATGTAGCATAAAGTATTTGTTTATGGGATATTAAAGAATATCCTTAATTTCACTATATATTTATAAATATCTCACAAAATCATTTTTTAACCCTCTCCCAATACATCTTTATAGTAAAAGAAACCCCTATTTTTACTAGCTATCTCTTTATATACCCTGAGTACTTATAAACCTTCTAAGACTCTAAATCTCCCTCCAATGCATACAATATATTGACTTTATTTTTTACAATTTTAAAAACCCCTTTATGAATGAACATGATAAGATATTGGTGAACAAGGTGAAGCCCCCGTGTGATAATAATGACAATTATTAAATTTCACTGAGACCCAATCGATCTATCAAACCTTAAGAAGGTAAGGAATTACTTACAATTCTTTAAAAGTTTATTTTTTTGCTAAAAAAACATTAAGAGAAGCTTTCCAAGTTCACCATAGTTTTGATGATTCAAAAGGTTAGGAAGGTTGGTAGTGTAACAAATATTTTGAAATCAAGATCTAATCTAGGTATAGGCTAGACAATCTAAGAGAAAGTATTTTTCATCTTCAACCCTCTTAGTGTCACAAAGATGACACACTCTTTCATTCCAAGACGTTTTAGGAATTGACCCAATTTTACTATAAAGCTCATTAAATATAATTTTTTATGAAATTATTTGTAAATATTCATTATTTAAAGTATTAATTTCTTTCCAAATTAAAAATATAATTTAATCATTTTTATAATAATGAAATTTTATTATTCAAAATTTAAAATTAAAACATAATAAAAATATCACTACTACATTATTTGTAAATAACTATGTGTAAATATTTATTGTTTGAAAGTTTTAATTTTTTTTCAAATTAAAAATATATTTTTTTATTTGTATAATTATTAATAAATTTTTTTCTTTTTTTAAATAAAAGCAGAACATTTGTATTAAGCTATCAAAATAGACATACAACTAGCATGCATGGGCCAGTTGTCCTGCCAACAGAGGAAACCAGGACAGCTGGCCTGTCCACTGTAATGACAAAAATTAGACGTAGAATTACGCCACCCTGCCCGAGGGAAACCAGGGGTTTTGTTCATTGAGTGCAACCACACAAGAAAGACTAAACTGTAGCAATTTAAGCTAGAAGTCGGGGGAGCCATAGATCTAAAACATAGCAAAAGATAAAACATGAGAAATCAAAAGGAACCAGAACCTAGTCCGTCGGGGTGCCGCCATTGCCAGGAACAGCGAAGGGCTGCGCGCAGGTAGGACATTGACGTCGTGGAGAAACTTGAGAGTATGCCGCATACAACATGTCCAGACGCTGGCTAATGCTCACGGTTCAGAAGGCCTGATCATCCACCAAGCAGCGAAGGTCGAAGATTAGTTGAAGGTGGTCATGATGCAGTAGCGGCGGGGGTGGTGAATTTCGTCCTGGCTCCGGTTCTTCATGCTTCAGCTCCAGTTCCCTTGTCTTGCAGTCCGATAGCGGTCTGTGCTCTTGCTCCCTAGTGTTGAGGTCTGGTGGCTCCTCCTCCACTATGCAGGCCGCGTAAATTTCACTAGGAGTGGTGGCTGGCTGTGGAAGATTATCCTGGTTGGAAGCAGTTGGTGGAATCTCGAAGCGCAATAGAGGAGTTGCAAGCATCCTGCTTTCGGGGAAGTCTGTAGGAGACACAATAAATAGGTCCTCCTCTTCAGAAGTTTGAGGCGATGAGGGTGCAATGGCAACACCTCCACTACGGTTTTTCTTGGCCATTTGAAAGGCCCGAACAAATCTCTGGTGGCGCTCTCGGCGAGATTCTGGTGCACGCCAGTCGGTGCCTCGACGAGGCCGACCCCAAATGCGTGGCATGATGGATGGGAGGGTCGGACTGCCAGCTCTGTGATGTTGAATTTGCTGGGGCAGAGTCTTGAACAGGATGGCAGGTCTGCTTCCCTGGTAGCTACAATGAACAATGCCCACGACTGTGATATACATTAATGCCATGACTTGAGTGCTCTGGCCCTCTGTTCCCCTTCCATGTGCGAGGAGCTCCATCAGCACTTAGTGTTTACGGAGGCAGGGGCTTGACTTAACTGCACGCAGCCGGGAGTGAGGCCAATATTTATGGCGTGCTCTGTTGGCTCCTCCACGTGCCCAGGCTGTGCCTCCATGTGTCCCAGCTGACCGCATAACACCCCATCCGGGGGTAGGAGATCCTTATTAGCTAGGATTTGGCAGTGTTGTGGTATGCCGGAAGCTTCAGGAGATCGGGCATCCCATATTGTGCGATCTAATTCCCTTTGAATTCCTTCGTTTGCTAGGTAGTCATCCACTCCATTTGCCTTCCTCCTAACATGGGAAGTTATGATGCTGAGGTTGTGGTTGCATAGGTTGTCGAAGTCCTCGAGCAGACCAGCTAATCTCCAGCTAGGTGAGATTTTTTGCGGAGTGGCCCCGTGTAAAATCTTGGTGATCAGCTAGATGATAGCCTGGGAATCTTCTTCCAGGATGATTTGATGGATGGGTAAGGAGATGGCTAGTTGAAGGCCCTGTAGTAGCCTAGTTAACTCCACGACATTGTTTGTTGTTTTCCCCAGGTGTCCTGCTACCATGGCGAGTATTTTTCCAGTGGAGTCCTTGATCACTGCCCTGTAGCCTATGGGTCCTGGGTTGCCCTTCGAGGCGTCCTCAAAGTTGACTTTGACGTATCCAGTGGATGGGGGGGTCCAGGTGCTGGGGCTGGGAATGTGAGTCTTGAGTGCGTGTGCTGTCATCAGATTGGTCAGATTGAGCTGCCAGTTTTGGAGGATGCTTAGCTCTTCATTGTGGCAAATTCGATCGCTCCCCTGCCAGCTCCTACTTTGAACTGTTTCCTTGATGTGGGTGACCACTCTGTTCCAAGTGAGCTCTGGAGGGGAGTGCTTGGAGTGGAAGATGCTCTTGTTTCTCGCTTTCCAGATCTGCCAGAGGATAAAACCTCAGAGAAGAAGCTAGATGTGGTTCAAAATGGGATTGTTGAAGGCAATGTCACCCCAGTGAGCTATGGTGTCCCTTATGTTGCTTCTGTTCCGATTGGACCTGCGCATGATTTGGGCCCCCTGATCCCAGATCTGTTGGCTGTAGCTACAGCCATTGAAGAGATGCTCTTTGGTTTTCTCTTGGCAATGGCATAGTGCACAGATGGAAGGACCAATAAAGCCCCTTTTCCGGAGGTTATCCCAGGTCAGAATGCGGTTGTGGATGATGAGCCAAAGGAAGGTGGATATCTTTGGCCAAAGGGCTTTGTCCCAGACTTTATCCCAGATAATGTCCTTTACCTGGTTGTGATGGTTGGCTTGAAAGTGGTAGGTTTCTTTTACTGAGAAGTTCCCTGAGGCCAAGTGACCCTAGCAAAGGATGTCAGGGCCCTCTTTGATGGGGATTTTCCTGCGCACTGCTTCATTTTTCCAGGCCGAGAGATCTGCATCAGGAGGAGCTCCTAGCTCTGAATGGGTTGTCTTCCACTGCCTCCATGTCTGATTCGCTTCCCAGGGTTTCCAGAACTCGTTGAACTTTAGTGAAGGAGTGTGGTTGAGGACTTGCTGAAGAGGTGTGAGCTCGATAAGATCGGTCAACGGTTTGAGTTGTTGCCAGGAGTCTAGCCATAAATCTGCACTTTTGCCATTGCGTATCTCCCAGAAGGCATGCTTTTGTACTAGGTCCCTGTTTCGCTAGGCTGTATTCCAGATGTTCAAGCCCTGTATTCTGGTGCTGTGTTGGATCAATTGATCAGTCTGCATTGTTGGGGCGTACTTGTGCTTCCAGATTCGTGCCCAGAGAGCGTCCGGTGTTTTCAGCCAATGCCACCAAATCTTGGCTCCCATTGTCTGATTCAACTTGCCGGGGTCTTGAAGCCCAAGGCCTCCCAAGCTTTTGGGAGCGCAAACCTTGTCCCAGCTAACCAGTGCCCATTTCTTGTTCAGTTGCAGGCCTTGCCAAAGGAAATTTCTCTGTAAATTTCTGATAGCTCTGATGATTTTCTTGGGCGCGGTTAGCGCAGTGAAGAGGTAGGTGGGAAGGGTTTGGAGGACCGAATTCAATAGGACTAGTCGGGCTGCTATGTTGAGGGGTCTGAAGGTCCAGCTGGCTAAGCGATTGGAGATTGAGATGAGGAGGTTGTCCCAAGAGATGGACTTGGCAGGCACTCCCGTGAGGGGAATGCCCAGGTACTTGGATGGAAGGGAACTCCTAGGGATGCCTAGAATTCTAGAAATGTGTAGTTGAACAGTGATTGGGGTGTTGAAGAAAAAGAGTTTGGACTTATCAAGGTTCAAAGTCATGCCCGAGGCTTCTGAAAAATCAGACAGGATTGAGTTGAGCTTTTGTGCTTCTCGGGAAGTGGGAGAATTCATGAGAAGAGTGTCATCCACGAATTGGCTGTGGGAGGGGGCTGGTCTGACGTTGTGTAGGGGGAGGCCTTTGAGGCTACCGTCTTGGATCGTTGATTTGATGTAGCGTCCCAGGCCTTCCGCCATGAGGACGAAGAGGAAGGGTGAAAGTGGGTCACCCTTTCGAATGCCCCTGGAGGCTGAGAAAGGCCGAGAGGGTACCCCATTGACAAGGATTGAGAAGAAGGCCATAGAGGTGAGGTTCATGATCCAGCTAACCTAGGTATGATCAAAGTCGAAGGCTAGGAGGGTGGCCTTAAGATAGCACCAGCTGGCTTTGTCGAAGGCTTTTGAAAGGTCTAGTTTAATTAGCATACCTAGGATTTTCTCTGTTTTGAGAGAGTTGATGACTTCATGTGCTAGGATGACACTATCCATAATCTGCCTGCCCTCTACGTAGCCAGCTTGTTCTTGGGAGATGACAAAAGGCAGGATGGGCTTGAGGCGATTTGCGATAACCTTGGTTATAAGCTTGCAGATGACTTTGCATAAGGCTATCAGTCTAAAGTGCTTGGGGTTGGTGACCCGCTCCTCCTTTGGGATGAGAGTGAGGAAGGTGGCATTGAAGGCTTGAAGAACTTGGCCCGAGGCGCGTGACTCCTCCACCACCTCCCAAACATACTTTCATATTATGTCCCAACAGTGGTGGAAAAAGTCCATTGTAAAGCCATCAGGACCTGGTGCTTTTCCAGGAGGCATATCTCTTGCAGCTTGATCCACCTCCTCTTGGGTGATTGGTCTGGTGAGAGCAGTGTTCTAAGTGAGAGTTACGAGAGAGGGGATGTGGCTGGTAACTCGAGCAATGGCTTCCTCTTGATTTTGCCCATTTTCTGTTAAGAGGTTCTGATAATGTCGGGTGAGCTCTTCCTCGATGCATCTGTGCTCTCGCAGCAGGTTTCCATGCTCGTCCTCCAGGTGGGTTATTCTGTTGATGTGCCGCCTGTGGATCATCGTCTGGTGAAAAAATTTCGTGTTCTTTTCCCCTTTCTTGAGCCACTGCACTCTTCATTTTTGCTTCCACAGGATTTCTTCCTGCTGCTTTCTCTGTTCTAGTTGCGAGAGGAGATGACCCTCTTCCATCATGAGCTCAGGAGTTCAATTTCCACTGATGAAGGTTTCTTGGATCGCGGCTAATCTGCTCTCGATGTATTTGATTCTTTGAAAGATGTTACCAAAGGAAGTTCTGTTCCAGTGTTTGAGCATTTGCTTAAAGTTTTTGATCCGTTACTGGAATTTGTACATCTTGGTTCCATGCTCCACCTCAGCTTGTTGCCACCAGATTGTTGCTAAGTGCTGGAAATCGGGGTGTGTGAGCCAGAATTTCTCGAACCGGAAGGGTTTGAGCGCGGGGGTGGCTTCGGCTATGATCTGTAGAGCTATTGGCCAATGATCTGAGCCCGCCTTGGGGAGAATTAGGCTTTCCATACAGAGGCCGCTTTCAATCAGCTCTTCTGCCATGAGGAATCGATCAAGTCTACATGCCACATGCTGGCTACCTGATATGCGATTGGACCAGGTGAAGGTGCCATTGTTATTTTCAATATCTACTAATTTTAAAAGCGTAGGAAGGGTTTGGAACTTACTGCTTTTCGGGTCAAGCCCCTTGTTTCCACCAGCGTTCTCCTCCAGTGACATTATCATGTTGAATTCACCCCCAAGGATCCAGTTGGGTGTGGTGATCAGAGCCTTGATGTCGAGTATCTTGTCCATGAACTTGTTTTTCTCCTGTAGATTTTGTGGACCATATACATTGGTGATGGTCCCCTCATGATTTGATCCTATTACTTCGTAGCGAGCTGTTAGGGTTCCTGCCATTGAGAAGGGATCTCTGAGGGAAATGTGACTAGGGTTCCATAGAATGGAAAGGCCCCCTGAGGCCCCCGCTGCGTCCAAGTAAAAGTAGTTGTAGTCTTTCCAGAGGCGCTTGAGGATGTGTTCCGCTTCCTGTCCCGCGCATTTTGTTTCTTGTAGCATTACAATATCTGGGTTTTCCTCCTTAATACATTCTCTGAGGATTCTTTGTTTGGTCCTGCCATTGAGGACCCTTATGTTCCAAGAGATTGTATTCATCATTGGGTGGATGAGTGTGGGTGGAGGTATCCCTTCGAGAGATTCTGAATCTGGCCTGAGTTGATCATGAGGTTGCCTGCTTCTTTGATTAGTTGGTGAGCCGGTTTCCGCCCTCGTCTCTTGATTTCGCGTGGAATTTTCATAGATCCAGAACTTGATTCTGTTGCAATACTGAGGTGGGCTGTAGATCTTTCCATGGAGTCAAGGAAGACCTTGTGTACCTTTCATAGCTGTTCTTCCGGCAGGCCCTGCAGGTCTCTGGTATTTAGGGCTTATTCCAGTCTTTCAAGGTCTATACCCTCTAGGTCCTGGGCGTCCAGTTGCATGGGTGTGTCGCCATCTGCTTCCCTTCCTTCCTCATCGTGAGTTTCCTGGTTCTGAACAGGAGTGGGTGTGGGGCCAGGGCCCGTGTCTTGCTTAGCTCCTTTGTGTGGATCCTGGATTTTCGCTTCCTCCGGAAGCTGGCTAAGGATGTCAAAAGCATTCTTGGTTGGAATAACCTACTTGGGGCCTGTTGCTTGCTTACGAGGTGGGTTCTTCTTTCGTGTTTGGATTGTGATGAAGCCATCCTTCTGCATGTTCTGTTCAGCTTTGGGGGTTGGCTGGGTCAGTGGGCAGTCCCTGAACAGATGGCCATGCTCATGGCATCGGTGACATCTAAACGGTATGTGCTCATAATCGAGGGTTTGCACCCAGTCCTCGTCTTGATGCTCCAGTATTACTGTTCCTAGTAGGGCTTGAGAAATGTTCATGTAGACGCAGATGCGGGCATAAGAGGTGTATTTTCACTGCTTTGTAGCTTCAGAGGCTTTGACATATTTCCCTATGGTGTTTCCTATGCCCATCAGAACTTCCTCCATCCAGAACTCCTGCGGGAGTGAGTAAAGACGGATCTAGACGGACCATTCTCAAAAATGCGGTCCTTGTCTTCTAGGTTGTACAGTATTATTGTGAAGAACCCCTTGGAGCTCAGTTGGACCTCGTAGTCACCTCGAGGGTTCCACCAGTGTTTGATCCACTTATTTAGGTCTCTTTCTGATGGCCATAGTCCTAGGAACTTACCGATGAGGGTGTGTTCTTGCATGAATTGGGTGTGCTCCCCAACTCTGGTTGATCTGATGAGATATCTGGGCGCTTTGTCCATTTGGGGTATACATTTTCCGGGCTCCCATCCACAAGGTGCTTTGGGACGAGAGGTGTTGGCGTCCATGTCCATCTCCTTTCGCAAACCCTATTCATTGGCAAGGAGCTCCTCACAGATTTGCTGCGGCGGCTCAAATGCAGGTCGTTTCGGCCTTTTTCTTGCTTTGTCATTAGCAGTAATGTTGTTGTAAGAGGGGGGTTTCCCCCCCTCCTCGTTGCCCATTTCGACAGACCAGAACCGGCGCTGAGTTCTTCCCTGGCGAATGGATTAATGGAGGCAGAGTATTCTGAGTCGTTCAGGCAGGGGTACGCATGAGCTTCAGGCTAGCGTTTTTCGAACGTTCTCTCCCTCAAAAAATCTATTAATAAAAATTTATTATTTTATATTTTATATTTCTTTTCAAATTATACAAATAATTTATTTGTAAAAATTTTAAAAAACAAAATTAAGTTTTTATAATATCATTACAAACTATTTAACTGTTTATTATAAAAACTATTTAGGGATTTGTTGCCGTTTACACATCATTTAAATAGTTAAAAATTATCATATTATATATACTTAATTATGTGTCATTAATTATGTACCATGAATCAATGAGTTGATAAGTCAAATTCCATTCCATTACGATGTAATTAATCGATTCCAATAACTTATATTTACGTACAACCTCACCATGCATTTAAGCCATTACACTTATTTGATATATCAAGTTTTTTAAGCATTGATATATCAAATTTTAAAAGCATTTAATCGATTCCAATAACTTATATTTTAATGGATTTCATAAACATTTCTTTTATGTACCATGATTTGGTCAAATTTCACTTCTTTATCTACCATGATTAAGTCAAATTTTAGGTTAACAGATTATGTATCATGATTAGGTCAAATTTTAGGTTAAAAAATTACTAAATTTTCATTTTCCTTAAATGGATTTCTAAATATTTTCAAATCTCAAACTCATCTATATGAGAATTGAATCTAAGGGTTTTGACATTCATCCTCCTGTTCTTAGGGTTTTCGAATGATCTCACACAGTGCTAGATATTTTTGAGCTGAGGGGTCGAGAATCAATCCTGGAACCTTTGAGTGATGAATCGTCGGTGCTAACCCGTGCTATGATAGGGGAGCCTGAGTTGTAGCAGTCGAGTTTTGCAGTAGAGTTGAAGAAGGGTGAATAATAATAATAAATTTAAGCTTGGAAATATCAGTAATACATCACTCACTAGAAATTAAAGACTGAATTAAATGACCTCTGCGATAAGAGGTTCAAGTTCTTCCCCAATCATAATTTAAAAAAAAAAAAAGATATTCAATATAACAATGTTATACTTTGGAAAATTATTTAAATTTATGGTCAAACTTAGTCAATGGAATTAATGTCAAATCAATAGCAAACTGATTGCTATAGTCCTGCTTTGGCAGGGACTAATAAGGAAATAAAATAAAATAATGTATTATTATTAATGATAATGCACATGGTATTTACTTAATGACTATGTAGCATAAAGTATTTGTTTATGGGATATTAAAGAATATCCTTAATTTCAAAATATATTTATAAATATCTCACAAAATCATTTTTTAACCCTCTCCCAATACATCTTTATAATAAAAGAAACCCCTATTTTTACTAGCTATCTCTTTATATACCTCGAGTACTTATAAACCTTCTAAGACTTCAAATCTCCCCCCAATGCATACAATATATTGACTTTATTTTTTACAATTTTAAAAACCCCTTTATGAATGAGCACGATAAGATATTGGTGAACAAGGTGAAGCTCCCGTGTGATGATGATGACAATTATTAAATTTCACTTAGACCCAATCGATCTATCAAACCTTAAGAAGGTAAGGAATTACTTACAATTCTTTAAAAGTTTATTTTTTTGCTAAAAAAAACATTAAGAGAAGCTTTCCAAGTTCACCATAGTTTTGATTATTCAAAAGGTTAGGAAGGTTGGTAGTGTGACAAATATTTTGAAATCGAGATCTAATCTAGGTATAGGCAAGAAAATCTAAGAGAAAGTATTTTTCATCTTCAACCCTCTTAGTGTTACAAAGATGACACACTCTTTCATTTCAAAACGTTTTAGGAATTGACCCAATTTTACTATAAAGCTTATTAAATATAATTTTTTATGAAATTATTTGTAAATATTCATTATTTAAAGTATTAATTTTTTTCCAAATTAAAAATATAATTTAATCATTTTTATAATAATGGAATTTTATTATTCAAAATTTAAAATTAAAACATAATAAAAATATTACTACCACATTATTTGTAAATAACTGTGTGTAAATATTTATTGTTTGAAAGTTTTAATTTTTTTTCAAATTAAAAATATATTTTTTTATTTGTATAATTATTAATAAAAAATTATTATTTTATATTTTATATTTCTTTTCAAATTATACATATAATTTATTTATAAAAATTTTAAAAAACAAAATTAAGTTTTTATAATATCATTACAAACTATTTAACAGTTTATTATAAAAACTATTTAAGGGTTTGTTACCGTTTACACATATCCTTTAAATAGTTAAAAATTATCATATTATATATACTTAATTATGTGTCATTAATTATGTACCATGAATCAAGAAGTTGATCAAGTCAAATTCCATTCCATTACGATGTAATTAATCGATTCCAATAACTTATATTTATGTACAACCTCACCATACATTTAAGCCGTTACACTTCTTTGATATATCAAGTTTTGTAAGCATTGATATATCAAATTTTATAAGAATTTAATCGATTCCAATAACTTATATTTTAATGGATTTCATAAACATTTCTTTTATGTACTATGATTTGGTCAAATTTCTTTTTTCTTTATGTATCATGATTAGGTCAAATTTTAGGTCAACAAATTATGTATCATGATTAGGTCAAATTTTAGGTTGGAAATTTACTAAATTCTCATTTTCCTTAAATGGATTTCTAAATATTTTCAAATCTCGAACTCATTTATATGAGAATTGAATCTAAGGGTTTTGACATTCATCCTCCTATTCTTAGGGTTTTTGAATGAGCTCACATAGTGCTAGGTATTTTTGAGCTGAGGAGTCGAGAATCAATCTTGGAACCTTTGAGTGATGAATCGTTGGTGCTAACCCGTGCTGCGATAGGGATGCCTGAGTTGTAGCAGTCGAGTTTTGCAGTAGAGTTGAAGAAGGGTGAATAATAATAATAAATTTAATCTTGGAAATATCAATAATACATCACTCACTAGAAATTAAAGACCGAATGAAATGACCTCTGCAATAAGAGGTTCAAGTTCTTCCCCAATCATAATTTAAAAAAAAAAAGATATTCAATATAACAATGTTATACTTATGAAAATTATTTAAATTTATAGTCAAACTTAGTCAATGGAATTAATGTCAAATCAATAGCAAACTAATTGCTATAGTCCTGCTTTGGTAGGGACTAATAAGGAAATAAAATAAAATAATGTATTATTATTAATGATAATGCACATGGTATTTACTTAATAAATTTGTAGCATAAAGTATTTTCTTATGAGATATTAAAGAATATCCTTAATTTCAATATATATTTATAAATATCTCACAAAAACATTTTTTAACCCTCTCCCAATACATCTTTATAATAAAAGAAACCCCTATTTTTACTAGCTATCTCTTTATATACCCCGAGTACTTATAAACCTTCTAAGACTTCAAATCTCCCCCCAATGCATACAATATATTGACTTTATTTTTTACAATTTTAAAAACCCCTTTATGAATGAACACGATAAGATATTGGTGAACAAGGTGAAGCCCCCGTGTGATAATGATGACAATTAATAAATTTCACTTAGACCCAATCGATCTATCAAACCTTAAGAAGGTAAGGAATTACTTACAATTCTTTAAAAGTTTATTTTTTTGCTAAAAAAACATTAAGAGAATCTTTCCAAGTTCACCATAGTTTTGATTATTCAAAAGGTTAGGAAGGTTGGTAGTGTGACAAATATTTTGAAATCGAGATCTAATCTAGGTATAGTCTAGAAAATCTAAGAGAAAGTATTTTTCATCTTCAACCCACTTAGTGTTACAAAGATGACACACTCCTTCATTCCAAGACGTTTTAGGAATTGACCCAATTTTACTATTAAGCTCATTAAATATAATTTTTTATGAAATTATTTGTAAATATTCATTATTTAAAGTATTAATTTTTTTCCAAATTAAAAATATAATTTAATCATTTTTATAATAAAGAAATTTTATTATTCAAAATTTAAAATTAAAACATAATAAAAATATTACTACTACATTATTTGTAAATAACTATGTGTAAATATTTATTGTTTGAAAGTTTTAATTTTTTTTCAAATTAAAAATATAATTTTTTATTTGTATAATTATTAATAAAAAATTATTATTTAATATTTTATATTTCTTTTCAAATTATACATATAATATATTTGTAAAAATTTTAAAAAACAAAAATAAAATTTTATAATATCATTACAAACTATTTAACAGTTTATTATAAAAACTATTTAAGGGTTTGTTACCGTTTACACATATCATTTAAATAGTTAAAATTTATCATATTATATATACTTAATTATGTGTCATTAATTATGTACCATGAATCAAGAAGTTGATCAAGTCAAATTCCATTCCATTACGATGTAATTAATCGATTCCAATAACTTATATTTATGTACAACCTCACCATGCATTTAAGCCATTACACTTCTTTGATATATCAAGTTTTGTAAGCATTGATATATCAAATTTTATAAGCATTTAATCGATTCCAATAATATATATTTTAATGGATTTCATAAACATTTCTTTTATGTACCATGATTTGGTCAAATTTCACTTCTTTATGTACTATGATAGATGTACTATGATAGGTAAAATTTTAGGTTAACAGATTATGTATCTTGATTAGGTCAAATTTTAGGTTAAAAATTTACTAAATTCTCATTTTCCTTAAATGGATTTCTAAATATTTTCAAATCTCGAACTCATCTATATGAGAATTGAATCTAAGGGTTTTGACATTCATCCTCCTGTTCTTAGGGTTTTTAAATGAGCTTACACAGTGCTAGGTATTTTTGAGCTGAGGGGTCGAGAATCAATCCTGGAACCTTTGAGTGATGAATCGTTGGTGCTAACCCGTGCTGCGATAGGGGAGCCTGAGTTGTAGCAGTCGAGTTTTGCAGTAGAGTTGAAGAAGGGTGAATAATAATAATAAATTTAAGCTTGGAAATATCAATAATACATCACTCACTAGAAATTAAAGACTGAATTAAATGACCTCTGCAATAAGAGGTTCAAGTTCTTCCCCAATCATAATTTAAAAAAAAAAGATATTCAATATAACAATGTTATAATTTGGAAAATTATTTAAATTATAGTCAAACTTAGTCAATGGAATTAATGTCAAGTCAATAGCAAACTGATTGCTATAGTCCTGCTTTGACAGGGACTAATAAGGAAATAAAATAAAATAATGTATTATTATTAATGATAATGCACATGGTATTTACTTAATGAATATGTAGCATAAAGTATTTGTTTATGAGATATTAAAGAATATCCTTAATTTCAATATACATTTATAAATATCTCACAAAATCCATTTTTAACCCTCTCTCAATATATCTTTATAATAAAAGAAACCCCTATTTTTACTAGCTATCTTTTTATATACCCCGAGTACCTATAAACCTTCTAAGTCTCCAAATCTCCCCCCAATGCATAGAATATATTGACTTTACTTTTTACAATTTTAAAAACCCCTTTATGAATGAACACGATAAGATATTGGTGAACAAGCTGAAGCCCCCGTGTGATAATGATGACAATTATTAAATTTCACTTAGACCCAATCGATCTATCAAACCTTAAGAAGGTAAGGAATTACTTACAATTCTTTAAAAGTTTATTTTTTTGCTAAAAAAGACATTAAGAGAAGCTTTCCAAGTTCACCATAGTTTTGATTATTCAAAAGGTTAGGAAGGTTGGTAGTGTGACAAATATTTTGAAATCGAGATCTAATCTAGGTATAGACTAGAAAATCTAGGAGAAAGTATTTTTCATCTTCAACCCTCTTAGTGTCACAAAGATGACACACTCTTTCATTCCAAGACGTTTTAGGAATTGACCCAATTTTACTATAAATCTCATTAAATATAATTTTTTATGAAATTATTTGTAAATATTCATTATTTAAAGTATTACTTTTTTTTCCAAATTAAAAATATAATTTAATCATTTTTATAATAATGAAATTTTATTATTCAAAATTTAAAATTAAAACATAATAAAAATATCACTACTACATTATTTGTAAATAACTATGTGTAAATATTTATTGTTTGAAAGTTTTAATTTTTTTTCAAATTAAAAATATATTTTTTTATTTGTATAATTATTAATAAAAAATTATTATTTAATATTTAATATTTCTTTTCAAATTATACACATAATTTATTTGTAAAAATTTTAAAAAACAAAATTAAGCTTTTTATAATATCATTACAAACTATTTAAATATTTATCATAAAAACTATTTAAGAGTTTGTTACCGTTTACACATATCCTTTAAATAGTTAAAAACTATCATATTATATATACTTAATTATGTGTCATTAATTATGTACCATGAATCAAGAAGTTGATCAAGTCAAATTCCATTCCATTACGATGTAATTAATCGATTCCAATAACTTATATTTATGTACAACCTCACCATGCATTTAAGCCATTACACTTCTTTGATATATCAAGTTTTGTAAGCATTGATATATCAAATTTTATAAGCATTTAATCGATTCCAATAACTTATATTTTAACGGATTTCATAAACATTTCTTTTATGTATCATGATTTGGTCAAACTTCATTTCTTTATGTACCATGCTTTATGTACCATGATTAGGTCAAATTTTAGGTTAACAGATTATGTATCATGATTAGGTCAAATTTTAGGTTGGAAATTTACTAAATTCTCATTTTCCTTAAATGGATTTTTAAATATTTTCAAATCTCGAACTCATTTATATGAGAATTGAATCTAAGGGTTTTGACATTCATCCTCCTGTTCTTAGGGTTTTCGAAGGAGCTCACACAGTGTTAGGTATTTTTGAGGTGAGGGGTCGAGAATCAATCTTGGAACCTTTGAGCGATGAATCGTTGGTGCTAATCCGTGCTGCGATAGGGAAGCCTGAGTTGTAGCAGTCGAGTTTTGCAGTAGAGTTGAAGAAGGGTGAATAATAATAATAAATTTAAGCTTGGAAATATCACTAATACATCACTCACTAGAAATTAAAGACCGAATGAAATGACCTCTGCAATAAGAGGTTCAAGTTCTTCCCCAATCATAATTTAAAAAAAAAAAGATATTCAATATAACAATGTTATACTTTGGAAAATTATTTAAATTTATAGTAAAACTTAGTCAATGGAATTAATGTCAAATCAATAGCAAACTGATTGCTATAGTCCTGCTTTGACAGGGACTAATAAGGAAATAAAATAAAATAATGTATTATTATCAATGATAATGCACATGGTATTTACTTAATGAATATGTAGCATAAAGTATTTGTTTATGAGATATTAAAGAATATCCTTAATTTCAATATATATTTATAAATATCTCACAAAATCATTTTTTAACCCTCTCCCAATATATCTTTATAATAAAAGAAACCCCTATTTTTACTAGCTATCTCTTTATATACCCCGAATACTTATAAACCTTCTAAGACTTCAAATCTCCCCCCAATGCATACAATATATTGACTTTATTTTTTACAATTTTAAAAACCCCTTTATGAATGAACACTATAAGATATTGGTGAACAAGGTGAAGCCCCCATGTGATAATGATGACAATTATTAAATTTCACTTAAACCCAATCGATCTATCAAACCTTAAGAAGGTAAGGAATTACTTACAATTCTTTAAAAGTTTATTTTTTTGCTAAAAAAACATTAAGAGAAGCTTTCCAAGTTCACCATAGTTTTGATTATTCAAAAGGTTAGGAAGGTTGGTAGTGTGACAAATATTTTGAAATCGAGATCTAATTTAGGTATAGTCTAGAAAATCTAAGAGAAAGTATTTTTCATCTTCAACCCGCTTAGTGTTACAAAGATGACACACTCTTTCATTCCAACGCGTTTTAGAAATTGACCCAATTTTACTATAAAACTCATTAAATATAATTTTTTATGAAATTATTTGTAAATATTCATTATTTAAAGTATTATTTTTTTTCCAAATTAAAAATATAATTTAATCATTTTTATAATAATGAAATTTTATTATTCAAAATTTAAAATTAAAACATAATAAAAATATTACTACTACATTATTTGTAAATAACTATGTGTAAATATTTATTGTTTGAAAGTTTTAATTTTTTTTCAAATTAAAAATATATATTTTTTTATTTGTATAATTATAAATAAAAAATTATTATTTTATATTTTATATTTCTTTTCAAATTATACATATAATTTATTTGTAAAAATTTTAAAAAACAAAATTAAGATTTTATAATATCATTACAAACTATTTAACTATTTATTATAAAAACTATTTAAGGGTTTATTACCGTTTACACATATCATTTAAATAGTTAAAAATTATCATATTATATATACTTAATTATGTGTCATTAATTATGTACCATGAATCAAGAAGTTGATCAAGTCAAATTCCCTTCCATTACGATGTAATTAATCGATTCCAATAACTTATATTTATGTACAACCTCACCATGCATTTAAGCCATTACACTTCTTTGATATATCAAGTTTTGTAAGCATTGATATATCAAATTTTATAAGCATTTAATCGATTCCAATAACCTATATTTTAATGGATTTCATAAACATTTCTTTTATGTACCATGATTTGGTCAAATTTCACTTCTTTATGTACCATGATTAGGTAAAATTTTAGGTTAACAGATTATGTACCTTGATTAGGTCAAATTTTAGGTTAAAAATTTATTAAATTCTCATTTTCCTTAAATGGATTTCTAAATATTTTCAAATCTCGAACTCATTTATATGAGAATTGAATCTAAGGGTTTTGACATTCATCCTCCTGTTCTTAGGGTTTTCGAATGAGCTCACACAGTGCTAGGTATTTTTGAGCTGAGGGGTTGAGAATCAATCCTGGAAATTTTGAGTGATGAATCGTTTGTACTAACCCGTGTTGCGATAGGGGAACCTGAGTTGTAGCAGTTGAGTTTTGCAGTAGAGTTGAAGAAGGGTGAATAATAATAATAAATTTAAGCTTGGAAATATCAATAATACATCACTCACTAGAAATTAAAGACTGAATTAAATGACCTCTGCAATAAGAGGTTGAAGTTCATCCCCAATCATAATTTTAAAAAAAAAAAGATATTCAATATAACAATGTTATAATTTGGAAAATTATTTAAATTTATAGTCAAACTTAGTCAATGGAATTAATGTCAAGTCAATAGCAAACTGATTGCTATAGTCCTGCTTTGGCAGGGACTAATAAGAAAATAAAATAAAATAATGTATTATTATTAATGATAATGCACATGGTATTTACTTAATGAATATGTAGCATAAAGTATTTGTTTATGAGATATTAAAGAATATCCTTAATTTCAATATATATTTATAAATATCTCACAAAATCCATTTTTAACCCTCTCCCAATATATCTTTATAATAAAAGAAACCCCTATTTTTACTAGCTATCTCTTTATATACCCCGAATATTTATAAACCTTCTAAGACTCCAAATCTGCCCCCAATGCATACAATATATTGACTTTATTTTTTACAATTTTAAAAACCCCTTTATGAATGAACACGATAAGATATTGGTGAACAAGGTGAAGCCCCCGTGTGATAATGATGGCAATTATTAAATTTCACTTAAACCCAATCGATCTATCAAACCTTAAGAAGGTAAGGAATTACTTACAATTCTTTAAAAGTTTATTTTTTTGCTAAAAAAACATTAAGAGAAGCTTTCCAAGTTCACCATAGTTTTGATTATTCAAAAGGTTAGGAAGGTTGGTAGTGTGACAAATATTTTGAAATCGAGATCTAATCTAGGTATAGTCTAGAAAATTTAAGAGAAAGTATTTTTCATCTTCAACCCGCTTAGTGTTACAAAGATGACACACTGTTTCATTCCAAGAGGTTTTAGGAATTGACCCAATTTTACTATAAAACTCATTAAATATAATTTTTTATGAAATTATTTGTAAATATTCATTATTTAAAGTATTATTTTTTTTCCAAATTAAAAATATAATTTAATCATTTTTATAATAATAAAATTTTATTATTCAAAATTTAAAATTGAAACATAATAAAAATATTACTACTACATTATTTGTAAATAACTATGTGTAAATATTTATTGTTTGAAAGTTTTAATTTTTTTTCAAATTAAAAATATATTTTTTTATTTGTATAATTATAAATAAAAAATTATTATTTTATATTTTATATTTCTTTTCAAATTATACATATAATTTATTTGTAAAAATTTTAAAAAACAAAATTAAAATTTTATAATATCATTACAAATTATTTAACTGTTTATTATAAAAACTATTTAAAGGTTTGTTACCGTTTACACATATCATTTAAATAGTTAAAAATTATCATATTATATATACTTAATTATGTGTCATTAATTATGTACCATGAATCAAGAAGTTGATCAAGTCAAATTCCATTCCATTACGATGTAATTAATCGATTCCAATAACTTATATTTATGTACAACCTCACCGTGCATTTAAGTCATTACACTTCTTTGATATATAAGTTTTGTAAGCATTGATATATCAAATTTTATAAGCATTTAATCGATTCCAATAACATATATTTTAATGGATTTCATAAACATTTCTTTTATGTACCATGATTTGGTCAAATTTCACTTCTTTATGTACTATGATTAGGTAAAATTTTAGGTTAACAGATTATGTATCTTGATTAGGTCAAATTTTAGGTTAAAAATTTACTAAATTCTCATTTTTCTTAAATGGATTTTTAAATATTTTCAAATCTCGAGCTCATCTATATGAGAATTGAATCTAAGGGTTTTGACATTCATCCTCATGTTTTTAGGGTTTTCGAATGAGCTCACAGAGTGCTAGGTATTTTTGAGCTGAGGGGTCGAGAATCAATACTGGAACCTTTGAGTGATGAATCGTTGGTGCTAACCCGTGTTGCGATAGGGGAGCCTGAGTTGTAGCAGTCAAGTTTTGCAGTAGAGTTGAAGAAGGGTGAATAATAATAATAAATTTAAGCTTGGAAATATCAATAATACATCACTCACTAGAAATTAAAGACTAAATTAAATGACCTCTGCAATAAGAGGTTCAAGTTCTTCCCCAATCATAATTTAAAAAAAAAAAAGATATTCCATATAACAATGTTATAATTTGAAAAATTATTTAAATTTATTGTCAAACTTAGTCAATGGAATTAATGTCAAGTCAATAGCAAACTGATTGCTATAGTCCTGGTTTGGCAGGGACTAATAAGAAAATAAAATAAAATAATGTATTATTATTAATGATAATGCACATGGTATTTACTTAATGAATATGTAGCATAAAGTATTTGTTTATGAGATATTAAAGAATATCCTTAATTTCAATATATATTTATAAATATCTCACAAAATCCATTTTTAACCCTCTCCCAATATATCTTTATAATAAAAGAAACCCCTATTTTTACTAGCTATCTCTTTATATATCCCGAGTACTTATAAACCTTCTAAGACTCCAAATCTCCCCCCAATGCATACAATATATTGACTTTATTTTTTACAATTTTAAAAACCCCTTTATGAATGAACACGATAAGATATTGGTGAAGAAGCTGAAGCCCCCGTGTGATAATGATAACAATTATTAAATTTCACTTAGACCCAATCGATCTATCAAACCTTAAGAAGGTAAGGAATTACTTACAATTCTTTAAAAGTTTATTTTTTTGCTAAAAAAGTCATTAAGAGAAGCTTTCCAAGTTCACCATAGTTTTGATTATTCAAAAGGTTAGGAAGGTTGGTAGTGTGACAAATATTTTGAAATCGAGATCTAATCTAGGTATAGGCTAGAAAATCTAATAGAAAGTATTTTTCATCTTCAACCCTCTTAGTGTCACAAAGATGACACACTCTTTCATTCCAAGGCGTTTTAGGAATTGACCCAATTTTACTATAAAGCTCATTAAATATAATTTTTTATGAAATTATTTGTAAATATTCATTATTTAAA
>JASDQU010737712.1:132243-142815 GCA_032191745.1 Picea mariana | reverse complement strand
CTCAGAAGGTATTGAACTGGAAATATTAAGGACATGGTAGAAAGACGCATCACTCCCCAAAAGAAGAGTGGGATTGGCCAAAGATTTCCTTGGCAATGTCACTTCCTTAGACTTGTCACTCTCCAAGCGAAGAGTGGGATCAACCAAATATTTCATCGGAATGACCGTGCTTCTCATACCACAGTAATAGCAAGGCATAAACGAGTTAGCTGATATCATTTCGAAGTCTACAAAGGAACTTGGGTTTGTGTCCTATATGTATAGGATTCTCAATCGTATCAATTCCCCCAGCATGACTTGCAGTGGTCGATGACATGTTGTTATGAAAATAAATATACATATAAAATAGATATTAATAACATAATAATTATTATTAATTAATTAATTAATTATGTTATTAATATCTATTTTATATGTATATTGTCTCACATGCTCCCAGCATGAATTGCAGAGGCTAGTAGTTGATCTCCAACATGACTTGTAGAGGTTGGTGATGTTTGTGCAGTGTGACTAGCAGTGACTAGAGTTGTGGCCCCAACATGACTTACAGCGGTTGGTTTCACGTCTTCAACATGACTTGCGGAGGTTGTTGACCTATCTCCAACATGAATAGCAGAGGTTGGTGATATGAAAGGATGTGAAGGTATCATCCCAGATGGGAATGATTGTGAGGAGAAAGCGATCAGATACGAATTATCCATGTGAGGATATTCATTTCCCCCTGATGAAGGAACTCCATGTGGGGGGTTGTTCATGTTATAAAATTGATTCCACTCCAATGTAATATCAGAGGTTGGAGGATTTTCCATAAAATAATCATTTGCGGGAAAAGGCATTACGGATGATGGATAGACGAACGCAATATATGAAGTAGAAACCTCGCCCATATGTCCATTCCATCCTCCAAAATTATAACTAGGATTGGGTCTGAAGGAGAGAGGATTCAAACCCTCCATCATAGGAAATGACTGATGGATATTCCCCCTGCAAACTAGGAAAGGATTAAAAGGAGGTGACATGCCCCCTGGCCAAAAACTAGTGTCGACGTTGGGTGTCGAAAAGGAGGAAGACATGTGCGAAGTCATATTAAGAATACCAAAAGATATAGGATTAGAGGCCAGAGGCATTGACTGAGTACTATAACAAGGAATCCCCATCAAAAAGGTGTTAGGGGTGATGGATATCAATGATGACAAATTCATACCATTCAAACATATAAAAGGATACGTCCCCATGGACTGAGCTGAGCTGATGAACTGAGTAGTGCTAACTGAGGGAGTCATGGGAGTTCCACCAACCATAGAAGATATTGGAGTCGAAACAGTACTCAGAATGGGATTATAGTGAGCTTGAGCAGCGGATATGTACGTACCACGTTTATTAATTCTATGCCTTTTAGGAGGCGGCTTTGGTATCAGACCAAACTGTGGTACTTGATTCAACAGATGGTGAGACTGGTGGGGAGGCTAGTCTCAATCCACGATGAATCAAAACTCATGACACAAAGAAAAATCCTAAGGACAACTAATATACAAAGAGTACACTCCTAAATAATGCTAAATTCCAAGGCACACAAATAGGATATGATGGTTGAAGGGACCTCCCAAACTAAATAAGGTATGCTTCTCCCAAGAGGGGATGAGACTTATAAACAATAGAGTGGAGGTAACATAATCAGTTATAAGGACCCTCATGGGCTTCATAGCACAATCGATTAGATTCCTCTAGAGATAAAATCCACCATAAAGTTCGTGTGATGTTTGATCCCTATCTAACTCAAGGTGCCTCCAGAATAACCCCTACAAGCAACCTCTGTGGATACCTAGGTCAAGAAACTATGGTCACCATGGTATAACCAATGCTTGGGATAGCATTCACAGGTCTATTCCACCGTATGGGCAGAGTAGCAAAGCCCAAAGTATCTAAAGCACCACCTCTCACGGAGGTAAAGGCACTAGCGAAACCCCCATATACAAATAGAACCCCATAAATATCTATGACTCTAGGAAGGTATTAGAGGGGTATCTTTGAAACCAACTTCATGCGACCTCGTGCTTAACTCTGGTGTAAGCGGAGCCTCCCAAGGAAACCAATTATATAATGGGTTTCACCACTCCCTGGTCATACACATACATTGAGTTTTACAAACTTGGAGAAGTTTACTCACAAAATCCTATTCCAAGGCCCTCGATCCTAAACTTGTTTGTGTATTCAAAAAAACAAAATCGTTTCTAATCAATTTTAATTATTCAGTGTTAATTTCAGTGGCTTTTGCTTACTCAAGAGGTGCAATCATGAAACTAATGGTGTTATGACTTGCATATAAAAAGAAACAATTGTAAAAAAAGTGCTAAGTACTATTCTTGTTTTCCAAAGAAATGGTATGCTTCTAAATGTTGTGCATATAGTGCAATCTCTTCAATTTTAATGAAGTGCAATTTTTCCTAACATGCTAGAACTGATGTAATGCAGACAACAGTGCAAATGCTCTAAATAAAATGATAAAAATAAAATAAAAACAAACTGTATTTTTAATATAATGAAATGAAAATGCAAGGACTGAATAAACAACCTCTCTTGAAGACCCTACTGCAAGAATAATAATACAAGACAAGAAGGAAACCAATAAGTGACTACCCAGACCACTAGTGCAAGGACAAAAAATGGGAAAAATGGCAATAAATGATTTCTCCCAAAATATTCAAAAATGACCCAACTTCCTATCACTTTGTAGGCACTCAATAGACAAGACAGGGACTCGAGGAGTCTCATCAACCAGTAAAACTCGCCCAACAAACACTAAACCTAGCCAAAAAGACTTAGAAAATAGCCTATGTGAATTTCTAGGAAACAGAAGCATATGTACATGCCCTAAAAACAAACATCATGTGTATGTACCTGACTATCAAAGGAAAACTAGTGTATTCTAGGAAAGACACTGACTAGGCAAGGGTTAGGCCAAGAAACTTAGATACAAATCAAAATAGAGGTTGTCAAGCAATAGGAGACACAGAAAATATGGAAAACAAAGAGAAATGAAGGATAAAAAACACCAAATAACCCTAAAAGGGAGATCTCCCCAGTGGAGTCGTTAATTATCTTATGAGGAAAATCTCTCTATGGCTTGGGGTAAACCACAACAGATGGAACGACACCTAGAAATCAACTCTAATCTCAAGTATGATAGACAGATGGAAATGATAAAAAAAGGAAGGCCAAAAGCTTACCTCCTCTAGACGTTTGAAGAAGACCGCGGTTTAGCTCATGATCCAACACTCGATACCTTGAACTTGTCCTCAATATCCAAGATACACAAGCATATGGAAATTTTATAAAACATTAGCATATAAACTAGCATAATCCACTAACATGTATAACAAATATGCCCATGGAAAGTAATACAAATATTTTCAACATATAATTGGACGAGAAACGAGTATTTCTATTAATGTAATCAGTAGAAGCACATAGGTGAAAAACTTATGTATCGGCACATATCGGAACCATGAAACTAAGTCCCTCCACCTGGGCCTTCACCACTGCAATCCTCCACAAACGAAAGCTCACAAGTAGTAGGAGTAATTGAGTTTCTCCTTCTCAATATAACAAGAGCTTGGGGGTTGAACACAAAAGAAGTTCATACTTTCAAGGACAAATGGATGCAAACTCAATATGAAGTGAAATTTCTCCAGAGTTTCTTTGCTCTCAATGATGAATCAATTAAATGCTTGTATATGGATCAATTTATAGCCTCCAAATGGACTTCAAGGGTCGAGTTGGAGCGTTTCCAACATATGGAAGGTCAAGGATCATGGATCTCGTGACTCAGCATGGAAACCCAAAATATTTTTATTTTTTTATCATAAAACCCGATGTATGTGGGTTGTAATAGAGAAACTGGAATGTACACGAGTTGTATAACTGTAGCCTACATATATGTACAAATGTTTTGAATTTTTTACTCTAGATGAGCCACAATAGGGAAATTGAGTCTTATAAGGGAAAGGGAAGGCCATCAAAGCATAATGCATCGAGTGTGGAAAAAATTTCTATAACACTATGATGCCATCCCACACAAAGAGTGGTCCTTTTGACACCAGTTGGAGTGCCCAAACAAATAGCTCGGGATTTTATGGGTGCATTTTCCAAGGGAGGTGGTTGTTAATAACCCTCATGTAGGCACCTTGGATTCTGGCCCAAATGTTAAGAAGTATGCACTTCCTTTTTCCGTGTCCCAGTCCTCTCCTCCCAATTCTCCACCTTGTCTCCCCTCCACGAGGCTATATTCCTCTCCACCACATTTGTCTTTTCCCTTCTCCTCAAATCCATCAATTCAGTCTCCACCTTCATTCTGGGAGTTCGTCTCTCAGAAAGAGCTTGAGATCCAAGCCACTTGCAAGAAGAAGTGTGTGCGAGAAAATTTTTCTAAGGTAGAGATGGTTGTGTGGAAGGATATTATAGTTGTGGAGCTCTGAAAGATGGTTGGGAAAACATTGGTTGGTCAATTTGAAAGAAATACATTCAAAGGAAACTCTTTATCTCATTGGATGGAATCTAGTTGGGCCCTAGTCCTTAGTTACATGTTTATATTACATGTTCTTATTCAAGGATGGATATGTTTCATCCTATGGTTTGAGGAGGATTGTGAGAATATTAAGAGTTCGGCATGGAATTCAGGTCCTTGAGGCTCTCCTTACATGATTGGTCTATAGACTTTGATCCTTCTAGAACCCCGATAGTGATAGTTAAAGTTTGGGAAATCCTTCATGGGATCCCATTGGTAATATAGACCCAAGAAGATATCGCAACCATTGGAAACAAGAAAGGAATTTTCGTCGACCTTGAGTCCAATTGGGAGGTAAAAATTGACCGTAGGTGGGCTTGGGTACAAGTCGAAGTTGATATCAGGGATGATCTAATTCGATAAATTGATCTAGTCTATGGCTCCATTATATGGAAACAAAACATATATTATTGGAGACTTCCCTTTAGGTGTTACTGTTACCATGAACTAGGACACCTTCAAGCTTAGTGTCCTAGTATTCATACTCTCAAGGACCCGAGGCACAAAATATAGAGGGAAAAGGTGGCTAGCTCTTCTATGGTAAAATTTGGGACATCGAGTGAAGCAAAGGTGTGTGGAATAAGTTATAGTTCTTCCCCCTCTACTAGTGTGAAGGATTATCTAAGCGGCCTGGATATAAACTCTGGTAAGTTCTCTTCATTTTACATTGTTTCTTCAGGTTTTCAGTCTCTAGTTTCCCCTCTCCCCCCTTCTCCCACTCCCTCAGTTTTCTCTTCTCCCCCTATCCTAGTTTCCTCCCCTCCTCCTCACCTCCTAGTCATTTTGACATGTTATATGATCCTATAAAGGATCTCCTCCCCCCTCCTTCTTCATGTCAGCCCTCTATCCCCCCTCAACTCCCCTTGTATTTTCCATCACCGAAGCTTCCCCTTCCCCTCCCTCCTCCTATGGTTCCTTCAGATCCTCCCTTGATTTTGACCTCATCTCCCCCCCCTTATCCCCTCTCCCCTTTCACCCTCAAATATTGTGTCAAAGGATATTCCTCATGTTGTCCTTTCCCCCTCCCCTTAACATTCCCCCCCTCCTAAAAAACCATATGCATTGAGACCCCACCCAAAACTAAAATAGGATGTCTCCTCTCGTGGAGGGTTGGCTATCATTCCAAACCAACCTGATTCAGTAGGAAGGAAGTCTTTCCTTAAAAAATCATAGAAAAAAGTTTTCTTGGACTTAAAGAAAGGAAAACAAAAAACTATTTCAAGGGCCCTTGGAGCAAGGAAATCCCTCAAAATTCCTTCCCCATGATCGTCCTTTAATTCAACGCAGGGAATCTTGGGGGAACCCATAAAATACAAAAAACAATCTATGAAGACTCCAAAGCTATTGCTTTGTTGGAGAGATGGTGTAAAAATTGGACGTTCAACGTTATTGACACTATGGATTAGGAGGCCTTCTTTCAAGATGGAATTTTTCATGCAAATCTAACTCCTCTTTTGTCGGCTAGTCTACTATCTTCATGAAGTTGGAAGTATAAATCATTGAGACTCCATCGAATATCATCAATGTTTATGGCCCCAACATGGATCATATCCCTTTCTAGGAAGACCTGGTGGCCTCTGGATTACTAGACGAGCCTCATACGCTAGTAGGAGGAGATCAGAACTTCATTCTTTCTCTATGTGAGGTATGGGGATTTAATCCTCATCAATACCCATAGAGCATTTTGTTTCTTCTTTCCTCAAGAAACACCATCTTATCAATGTTGATCCCATGAAACTTGAGCCCATGTGGAGGAACCTTTGTTTAAATAATGATGACATATTGAAAAGACTTGATAGATTTATAATGTTAGAATACCTTATTTGCGGTGCCCTAATGACAAAATCCTTTGTCTCCTTAGGTGGCATGTCGTACCACAACCCCATTATTCTAAAGGTGGACCCTGGAGAATCTAATCCCCCGTCACCTTTCAAGTTCAATCCCATGTGGATGGAGGAGGAAGATTTGTGTAGCATAGTAACAAGCACCTGGGTTCATCTCTCTTCCTTGAATCCCTCTACGCTCATGAGGAAATTCACGGATAACATTGCTCAAGTCAAAGAGGCATCAAAAATATTGGCGACACAATACGTAAAGAAATCGAATGCAATGTTGGAGGATGTAGAAAGTCATATCATCACTTTGAATATGGATTTATCTAAGTCTCCCCTTTTGGAAGAGATCCTAATTCAAATGCACTCTCTTAAGGAGGCTCGTCAATCCTTCCTTGATAGGGAGGAACAGACCTGGAAACTGAAGGGCCTTATGGATCAACCATGGTGACAATAATTCATAGTTCTTTCACCACTTTGAAAATTATCGTACGAACGTAAATACCATCTAGGAGATAGAATTCCCAGAGAGGTCCTTGGCTCGTTATTTTAAGGAGAAGTCAAAGGAAGGAATTAGACACTTCTCCTCTCTTTCCAAAGAGCCATTGGGTTTCCTGATCCAGGAGATCTCGGAGGCTTATCGAAATTCCACCCGGTCTTTACTTATGACATGAATAGAGCTCTAACATAAAAGGTGATAGAGGAGGAGGCTCATGACACACTCTTCTCAATGAAAAAAGGGAAGATTCTAGACCTTGACATCCTAACTGTGGAATTTTAAGTCGAATTTTATGAATTAATTAAGAAATATATTATTAAGGTGGTGAGAAATTCACAAACCCAGACAAGATGTTGGGATCTTTCAGCTCAACTTTCCTAGATCTCATTCCCAAGTCTCAATCTGGGAAATCTTTCAGTGATTATCATCTAATTTCATGTTGCAATGTTATACACAAGATTGTGTCAAAGGTCATTGCTCACCGTCTCAAACCTATGCTGAGTGAAGTAATTTCGGAGGAACAATTTGGTTTTTTGAGAAATCGTCACATCCATGATGTTGTATCCATAGCTCTAGAATATTTACACTCCATGAAAGTATCCAATCAAGAATTTTTCGTTCACAATCTTGACCTATCCAAGGCATACGATCGGGTGATTTGGAATTTCATTCACCTAGCTTTGATCTAGCTAGGCATGGATCTCTCAACAATAAATTGGATAATCGGGTGCATCTAGTCAGCCTCCTTTGTAGTTTTGATCAATGGCTCTCCCTCCAAATTCTTGAGAGCCTCTTGCAGGCTTAGACAGGTATGTACCATCTCCCCTTTCATTTTCTTGATTGTTGTTGAATCACTCGGCAAGATGTTGGCAGAAGCAATAGCCTCCATATTGTTTTCAGGTACGAAAACTTCCCCTTCCATGTCTATATCCCACCTTTTGTTTGTCGACAATGTCCTTTTTTTTTCACATGACTCTCTCCAAGATTTGGAAGTTTTAAAATGGATTCTGGATTTTTATTGTAAGGCTTCATGCATGCAAATTAATGAGGGAAAATCATGCCTCCTCTCTCATAAATTTCCTTCCCTGGTCTCTTGTGTTGTGTCAAACCTATTTCCTTTCATGTAGAAATGCCTAGAGGAGGGATTTAAATACCTCAGCTTTAACCTAAATCCAACAATTACTATTTTTTCGACTGGTTCTAGATGGTCAATAAGGTGGAGGCTCATGTGTCCAAATGGGTCAACCATCTCCTATCCCAAGGTGGTAGACTGGTCTTGCTCAAGTCTGTTATCGAGACCATCTCAATATACTCGACCTCCATAGTGGTGGTTCCTAATGGGATCCTCCTCAAAATTCACAATTCATGTGTTTAGTTTCTCTAGTCTGGTTCTCACAAAAATGGTGGAATCCTACTTGTCAAATGGGACCGCGTGGCCCTTCCTAAGAAACTAGACAGTTGGGATATAAAAGACCTTCCTCTATTTCTATGGGAATTATCTAGAAGAAGCCTTTGGAGGCTTATCCATAGTGACAGAATCTAGGGTCGAGTCCTCAAATAAAAACATATCCCCAATATTTTGATCAAGCATCCTCGCAAATATTCCAAAGGTTCCACACTTTGGAAGGCCTTGGTCTCTGCTTTTTTATTAATAGGCCCTTGGATAATATCGAAAGTGGGAAATGGAAGAAGCACCAGACTAGGTGAAAATTTGTGGCTTGAATTTGATAACGATTTTCGTCTATCAAAATCCCTCATTCAAACCTTTCATAATGCAAGCATTTTTTCACTAGGGGATGTTAGAGCCCAAGTCCATCACTGTGTCGGGAGACAAGGTTGGAATTATTCCTCTCTAGTTATGTTTGGAAATGAGACTTTTGAATGGGACCATTACATTTCACTCCTGAATTCAAATTTCATAAGGCTCAACCATGATATACAAGATGAACTATGTTGAACCAAAAATCCTCAATCCAGGGAATTCGCCGCCAAATTAGGATACAAAGTTGAAATGGAGTCAAAATCCGAAGGAAAAAAATATTGGTGGTGGAAAATCTATGGAAACTAATGATCCGGATTTATGAGAGGAACGAAATGAATGACAGATTGAATACAATAACACAAATATACGAAGAACAACAACTTATATCCAGTGAATAATAACTTCTCTTGAATAAATAAAATAGGTTGAAACTGTAAAACTGCAGAACTGAAAACAACTTGCTCGAATGGCGGTAGCTATCTCTGAGAAGAGATGTTGCTACTATGTCCATTCATCTAAGAAGAATGATTGAAATGAGGATCCAAAGGCATTTTTAACATTACTCATGAATTCCAAAACCCTAGACATCCAAAAACCTAACCCTAGGAGATGAAATGCCAAAAGTTGTGTGGGCCCGGATGGGTAAGTTGGTACCTCAACTTCCCAAGGTCATAACGTTTGCATGTGACCTCCATTTTAGGCATGTGATAGCCCGTTGGAAAGGTATTTTTGAGAATTGCATATTATGTCGTCAAAATCTGACTTTGTTTGTATTTTGATTATGGCAAGCCAAAAAAAACATTGTTTAAGTCCCCAAAACAACCCTGGAAGTACAGAAATATGTACTGACATGAAAAATTCCAGAATAAGTCAGTTGGAATAGGTGGGTGGCCACCAATATCCACCTAGATGATTTGTAGGGCTTCAGGACAACCCCGGAAGTGTAGAATCCAAAATTTCAAAGAAATGTCATCATTACAGAAAAATGTATTGAACTAAAAAGTGTCATGATGAGCCAGTTGGAATAGGTGGGTGACCACCAATATCCACCTGGATCAGTCCTCCCCCCTTAGGAATCAATGGTCTCCATTGTGTTGAGTGCCCTCATCAGGTGAGTAAATTTATGCTGAATTTGGCCTCGAGTGAGCCACTTGCCTTGGTGCAATAGTTTCCCTTCCTTGACAACCCCATAAAGCTGGATCATGTGTTGGAGAGTGCCCTTGACCTATGTCTCCACTATCTGATCAGTGGATGCTTGTTCCATGTAGTCAGGTTTGAGATTTGTTGGTGTCAACTGTTCTGGGATCTTTGAGGTCTCCAATAATGTTGGAAAATATGGCCGAAGAAGGTCCACATTGAACATTGGGTGCAAGCCAAGGAAAGGGAGAGTGTTGAGCTCAAAAGCATTGTCACCCACATCCTTGGTGATAATGCAACACCCATAGCGAAGTGGACGGAGCTTCTGATGGGGACCTATAAGGCGCTCTTTCTGCCAATGTAACCAAACCTTGTCTCCCACCTAAAACTTGTGTGATACCCATTGTTGATTGTTTGTTCTCTTCTCGTCGTTGTGTGAGAAAAAAGTGAGCACTTACTTGCCTAGTTGGGCTCTGCTAGTCATGACAGCTGTATGGTAAAAAGTTAGAAAGAAAACAAAAAAGTTATTAACAAGAATTAAACAAAAACTAAAGAAAACTATGAGCATAGGAACAAAAATAAAAACAAATGAAAATGGACCAATATCACCAATATATAAGCTGGTCTAATTGATGAAATCCAAAGATACACAATGGAGAAAGAGGACTTGGGTCTCTTCCCTCTCCAATGGAAGGCTCTTGAGGCCCTCAACTGATTGCTCTCCTTACAATGAAAGATGAAAGTGTGAGTGAAAGAACTCCAAGCTTATCCACTCTAT
>JASDQU010737712.1:91338-110174 GCA_032191745.1 Picea mariana | reverse complement strand
GTCTTCTCCTCTGCACTGAGCTTTCCACCTCCTTCTTAGGTGTCAAAAGAGTCTTATGCATCCCAAGAGATCTTCCGATGTCTGCATCTTCTGTCTCAGCATCACACCTCTGTGCCTCGGTGATGTGAGCTTCACTTCTGTCCACTTTCCTATCTGGACAATCAACGGCTTTATGTTCGTCCTTCCCACATGTAAAACATGTGATGATTCTTCCACGGCCTCTTCCTCTGCCTCGAGTACGAGGAAATGCATTGGTGTCAGCATAATCTCCTTGCTGATCAGTTTGTTGTCTCCTGGGCTCAGCATATTGCTGCCTCTGCTGTGAGGTTCCACCTCTTTCAGCTTTTCCCTGAGGCCTCTTCCAATCCTCCTTGGGCTTTTGAGTTCTTTCTTGGGTAACTACCTTGCCTCTTGGTTGGCTTCTGCCTCGCCCCCACTGACCTTGCTTGCGGCTCAGCTTCTCCTCAGATTCTAAAGCCATTTGGTATGCATCCTCAACTGTTCAGATGGTAACCACGCTCAACTCGTCCTGAATTTCATACCTCAACCCATTCAGGTATCTTGCCACCTTCTCGTCATCACTCTCCCGATGACCTGCTCTGATGTTGAGCTTATAAAACTCCTTGGTGTACTCTTTCACCGTCATCAGCTTCTGTCTCAGGTTTTGCATGTGCCTGAATAGCGTGATATGGTAATCTCTTGGGATGAACTTTGCTTTCATCTTAGCGATCATCCTGTCCTAGCTCTTGATTTTCTGTTTTCCTTTGTAGCGCCTATCCGCCTGCAACTCATCCCACCATAAGGCTGCATGTCCTTTCAGCTTAGTGACAGCATGCCTTACCTTCTTGTCCTCTTCAATGTCCTCATAATCGAATTAGGTATCGAGTGCTCGGATCCAATCCAACAACTCTTTTTCATTTAGACTCCCCTCATACACGGGAATGTCCATCTTTGTCTTTGAGCTCATCCTAGAAATGGCCCTGATCAACCTCTCGGTTGATGTGTCCTCCGCTGAGACTTCCTCTGCATCGTGTCCAGCTTCCTCTTCCACTTCGGAATCACTGAACTCCACTGCACCAGCTCCGCGTCTCTGCACAGTCTCCATCTCCTCAAGTCTTTCTCGGAGATATCGCATGTGACGTTCCATCTCAGCATTACCTGCTGGCCTTCCTCTTCTTCGGGCATCCCTGTCTTCACGATCAGGTGACTGCCTCTCTCTTCTAGGTGGCATACTGGATCTCTGTCTCTGCTACAGAAAGCAAAGATACTCCCGCTTTGATACCACTCTTGATTGTAGTAGTGGCCACCCTCATGGTTCCACCCTGCTCTCACTAGGACCTTCTTCGTTCTCAGGCCCGAAGAGCCAAAGACTCTTCCAACTCCTTTAGGGAGTTCTCGCTACCCACAGGATCCTCCTTCACCATATCCTCTTCAGAAATCAGGAAATCAGCGTTCACGCTATCGCGAACTCTATGTGCACGTTCTTATGCAACTCAAAACTCCGAACCCCGATCCCCGATGTTCAATGGTCAACACCTTCCACTCGTCGGGGTTTTTTCCTATCGGGATATCGCCATCTGAGATGTCAATCACCTGACTTTCCAAACCCTGAGCTTCAAGGTGCCGATTCTCTTCTACAATGCCACCTGTCCTCCACTTGCCTCCGAGGACCCACGCTGCCACGTCACCTCAACAATTCGCGGATCGCGCATCTACGATGCAGATTTCCTTGTTGTCGAAAACTCCGAACGCTGAATCCCGACCTCCCGGGATCGCGTGCCACCTGTCCTTGTCGCAATCGACGGCTCCGATTAAATCGGGGAATCGTAACTCGCGATTTCAACACCCACGAAACTCTTGTCTCGCCAAACGCCAAACACCGAATCCCGATGGGCGTTGATCCTTCCTCCTACGCTTATGGACTAAACCTCGCGCAACTTTTCCCTGATCCTACGATCAATGGGATTTTGCAATCCTGCTCCGCGAATCTTGACTGTTGGTTCCCTTCCTTGGAGGCTCCTCGCTCCAAAACTTCCTTCGGTTCGAATCTCTCCTGGGTCTGCTCCTGCAGCGTAACAAAGTAACTATCCCTCCTGAGCTTACTTCACTCTGACTCCTTCAGAGACTTCTATGCAATTGTTGGTGTTCGACCTTCAAACACTCTCAAGTGTTGAAGTCACCCAGACTCCGTGCACTCCTGTCCTCTTTTTCTCAGACTCACCTCTAAGACCTCAAATCCAATCCTGCACTTCTCCTGCACGAATCTAATAACTCCAAATAAGCTTCTGGGAAGATGAGAATGAGAGTTTTTGTCTAGCCTCCTCAAACGCACTCTATGCGGAGGAATTCAGCTGCACTCTATGCAGGAATCTCCTGGCTCAAACAGAGAAACAATTGAAACTAATTGTTTTACTCTCCTAGATTTTGAATCTACCATGAAATCACAAGCACGACATATATAACAAAGGCATAACAAGAAGCAAATATGCAACAGCATAATATCAACAACACATAGAGAATAACAACAGCCATGGAATTGAATCAAAGACTCTCTTCTATTAATTCAACCTGTACATGGGTGTTCTCCACAATTTCTCTGCTTGCTCTCTTCTTGCTCCTGTTCTCATATGAATGCTATGAATGAATTACAATGTACAAAGGAGGGTGCATATATTCCGTTTGCCCTCTCGAGATCTGAAGCTATCAAATCTACAATAAATTCCTATCTAACAGCATTAAAACTATTAAATGCCTACCTATCTATAATACAATACAAGTGCGCTTCATTACATCAACTCATTAATGCTTGGCGCAACAACTCTCAAAGTAAATTCAAAAAGAAGCTTTGCTGGCTTGTCCAGCTGTCTTTTCCTTGCTCCATGTGCTGGCTCACTTGATGAGGTGTGAATGCTCCTGCATCAGTGATGATTTGGTACATGGTTTATTGGATTATGTAGTTGATATGTAATATGGTCAAGTTTGAAATGGAAGGTATGATGTGGGTGGCGCATTTGACAAGTAATAGATGCAAATTCCAACACATGGTTTAATTGAATGGTTGATGGTTAATGGCTGGCATGTACTAATGAATTAATTGACTGTGGGTGGAGGCGACGTCAATTTACTATACGTCACCCTTACTCCTTCCATTGTCCACCACCCTAGTCAGGATATTGTTCAACCTTGTTGTTGTGGTTATGCTCTGATTTATTAGCACAGAGGAACCGCTCAGACAACTTGAGTTTTAAGGTGTTTGATCGTAGGTATGTCTTTTTTTTCCCATCCATGAGTCTACTCTGGTTATGAAATGGATATTGGCTCAGGTGTATTGGTTTATGCTTTCCTTAGGTATTTCAACTATGTAAAATTGTGATTTTGAAATGGAGCATTGATGGTTTTCTCTGCATTAATGTTTGGAGTCACAGCGTTATTGGTCATCCTGAGTATTAACAGCCATAAGGGCTCTTTGTCTTCCTTGTTGGTTTGGTTGGAGGGTTTTGTTTAGTTTTGGGTGGCAGGTTGTCCTCACGCTTTCGTATCGTTTTATCCATTCTTTGGCTTTTATGGTGTTTAATGGTTGGAAGCACTCTGCGTCACTGCATTTTTTTCACTTGGGCATTGGGTTGTTGTCACCTTTAATGGTTGCACAGTGGATTATATTGCTCTTTTTCGACCCTGTTTTCACCTCGGCGTTGTGGTTGTTTGAATGGAGAGCCATGAGGGTTATACCCTGCATGTGTTAAGTTTCATTACCAGGCTGAATTGGAGCCTCACTCCTCTATTATAGCCTCTCCTGTCATAAGTTTTCATCACCCTGTCCACGGAGTAAGTTGTGGTGTTCTTTGTGTATACATCGTTGGACTTGGAGGTTTTCACCATAGAGAAGAGTCGGCTCTAGTCTCCTTGTGTTGGCCACAAAGAAAACCCTTAACTCCTCCAATCTAAGGGTTGATAGAGAAGATTGTTGGGGCTTGTCGGGTTTACTATTGGTTATTGTTGATTGGTATGTATTGTCGACCGAATTGAATACAGACTTGCCAAATTGGTTATGTGAAAATCATGTTAGTTTTGGTATCTAGTCACTGCCTGTGTTATTATAATGGATAAACCCTGCATTATTAATTGGATAGTTCAAAATACATAGTCACTCTCCTTATGTTTGATAACCCAATATTTTTTTAATTGAGAAATTCACAGCCTCACTTCATGTCGATGTGTGGGTATGTGTGGTTTCCACAACATGTTAGGTCGGTTGTTGATTGTTACGATAGTCCAAGTATAGGCTCGGCATTGAATTGGTTGATTGGTTGATACACAGTCACTGTCTTTTTGAACTAAATATTATTTGGATGTTAGCTCGACATTGGTTACAATTGTTTAATGATGTTCGTGCATAAGGTATTTGTATGTGCGGTGTTCCTATGCTACAAATAAATGGTTACTGTAACTATGAGTTTTTTTTGGTCCAAATGGTTATTGCAACCAGGATGACTATAGCAAATCCATCCACTGTATTCATTATGGTTGTTCGATTGCGTCATTAGGGATGAGCCCGAGTTTTACATAGCATGGTTTATTGCAGTTTGATTAATTTGAAGCAATAATGTATTAGATTGATAGCTCGGCATGATGGGTTGAGTTAATATTGTGACTGTGTGTTTAGAATTGTAAATCAGAATGTTGCATCGTGGTGTTTTGGGTAGTTTCCCACTGTGTATGATATGGATATTTTGGGTTGCACACTCAGAGATAGTCGCAAAGTTTTAAACAAGGTCTTGTTGCAATTCGATTATTTTTTTTATGAAGTCAGGCATGTTGTTGCTTCCTCGTTGTGTTGGATGGATAGCCCAACATTTTGATTATTTAAAGTCGCGTTGAATTGAGCTTGTACAGTCACAAATTACACTTGCGTTGATTGAATTATTTTGGGTTTTCTACAGCATAGCATGAGTTGGAATGGTGGTTTTTGTTTATCTATTTAAATGATGAGTCAGGGTTTTAAAATTTAAGTCTGGAGGGTTGGGTTGGTTGTCCACTATGTATGTTTAACGAATATCATACATTTTATATGACATGCCCGATTGAAGTGACAGTATAACTTCATTGAAAATTTTGAAACATGACTTTTGAGTGTATTTGATGATTGAAGTAATGTGTGAGAAGTGGTTGATTTTGATGATTAACAAAGTGTAAATGGTTACTATTATACATTTGAGAATTGTTATAAGATGTTAATTGGAAAAATAAGAGGAACATAATTCCCTTACAGATTTTTGTGGAATGCATATTGTCTTGTTGATGGCACTGTGTTAGATATTTGACTGTGAACAGTGAACTGGTTAATACAGAGTAATTGTTATTGGGGCACAATGATCATTTGGTTGGTGTATCTCCTTTTAACAGAATGAATATATGGATTACTTCATTAATTTTATGAATAGTACCTGCTCTCATTCCCCACCATTATTTCTCTTTTCTCTAATGATGCAAGAGCATCGCCTTCAAAGTCAACGACGCACACGTGGAGGCAAACAAAGGACATCTCAGCAATGAAAAAATTTCAAATTGAGCATTTAACTCATAATTTAATGGGTTGTTGAGATATTTTTGTAACAACATTTTAAAATGTAAGTTGTTTGTAAAGTCTTGAAGGACTGTAATAAATTGCAAATATGGAGTGTCAACTCTATCTGGCAATAACTAGTACTTATTGTAATAGGACAGAGTAGGTAATAGCTTTGAATTTGAAATGATATATTTCATAATAGGACGAAAGAGCTCGTGGAGCAGTCCTTAGATAGTTTTTCAGTATTGCATTGTAAGATAGAGAATGTAAGAGACAGAATAGAGAGATTAGTAGAGTAGAGTAGAATAGCAGAAACACTATGTATTTTGTTTTCATGAATGAATAGAGAAGACAGAAATTCTCCCAAATCCTTGGACTGGGTTCATTTCATGTGTGATTGAATGAATGTTATTATGTTTGTATGATTTGTTATAGTTCATTTCATGTATGAGTGTTCGAGAGATTAAATGTATGAGTTCGTGACGAAACTAGTTGATTTTCAATTGTTTCTCTTCTTATACTTGTATGTAAGGTGTGCATCTAGAGCGCAAGGAGTGCATCAACTGAGTATAGGATTGATTCAGAGAAGTTCAGAGAGAGATTCAGAGAAACTCAGACCAAGTGAAAGGTGTGCATAGTGCCAAGGAGACAACAACCTTTGGAGAACCAGCGCAGAAGAACGTTGAGTGGGCGAGAAGCATTTCTTGTCAAGAAAATCCTTCGAACTGAGTTATTCAAAATCCTGAGAATGCAAGATGTGTGTGGGAGATCAAAATCCTTCTGTTGGGATAGGGGAAGACCCAGGGTTCAACGCTCAAGAGCACTCCAACAAATCCCTAACTACCATCCCTTTCGGCAACACCTAAGAAGCAGATGAAGTCTCACCTGAGGTATAGGCAGGGGTGGTTGCAGGACTCAAGTGCCTGCAACCTTAGCTGGGACACAGATATGTGATTATATTTCTTACAGCACACTTAGCAACAGTTATTCCTTAGCATACATTCATTAATATACTTCGCACAAGGCACAAATAATCGCAGTGAATACATATACTAAGAATGATTCAGTACTTATCCACAGAAATATAGGTTAGAGTCAATAGATCAAGCACTAAGCATATCATATATCAGATATAATGTTCATTCATTCATCAACAGCACAGAGCATAACTAGATCTACTTAATCACATCAAGCACTTAGCCAAGAAAGAAATAAATACATAAGAGTGAAGCACAAAGCACTATACACACAGTTACCGTGGTTCACCCCCACCCTGGGGATACATCCACAAAGTCTTATTTATATTATCATGGTCAAGCAGTTACAGCATAGAGCTCCAATGACCCTTACTTCGCACAAGACAGAAGATCTGCGTAGCTCACTAGATCCTTCTTCCTTGCTCTTCGGACTATAACAACCTGCACTTAGCTCTCTGATCTCATGCACAAAGCACTCTAAGATACATTCGATCACACAGATCATACATCACATAGATGTACTAAATTACTATATCCTCCTATCTTACTATCAACATTGCCTATTTATAGATTACAAAATGGGCCTAAATGTGGGTAAACCCACAGGCCGACATCCCTTTCCCATTACATCAATCCAAAACCCTAAAATGGACCCAAAAATAGGTCATGCTTCCTTATTTTCTTTTTCGCGTTGCGCTCCTTCCTTGGCAAGCTGTCGCAGTCCCAAAAGTGGTCAAGTGTGACCAAGTACTCTTAAACTTGGTCAAGGGCCAACAGGCCCCCAACACTCACTTGTGACTCATTCTGAGTCACTCAGGTCTGACCAATTCTCCTTTGAATGCCTCAAGCTTGGCTCGAGCGGCTTCGACCTACTGCAGTGCAATAGCCTCTTGTTCAGTAAATTCCTAGATTATTGTGTCATTGAGTGGTCCTTCCAGGTGTTGATCTGTAGTGATGACACCCTGTTCAAGTTTAGCTCCCTGAATTTCAAGTTCGGCGAATAGTTGGCATGCCTTCTCTTGGAGTGGTTGCAGTCATTTACAGACGTCCATTACTTTACTTTGCAGCGTGTGTACTCCTTTTTGGGTTGTGCATTGCTCTGTGAACCTCTTCATTCTTTCAACTGGGGTCACAGACTTCAGTTGCGCTTGTAGCACATCTGCATGCTGCTTTGCTTCATGGAGCTATGCCTCCAATGTCTGCAATTCTAGATTCTCTGCGAGGGTTTCATAGGTTTGGGTGCTTCTGGTGCTTAGCTACCTACATTTCGAAGCCAAAGTTTTTAATTGGTTGATTGCACTTCGAGCAATGGCCTCTCTTAGATCTCTTATCTCTTGGGGTGTCTCAGGCACAGTGCAGAGCTCCAGATTTGTGATCCACTATTGAAGTTGTTGGATTACTACTTCCAGTTAGGTCACCTGTTGTGGAATATGATCTTCCATATTCACTTCTATGATCGTCAAAGAGCACAGTGCCTTGTGAACTCTTTCTTGTGTTTCAAGTTGCTCTGCTAGCAATTGGTCCTTGCTCTACTGTAACTAGGCTTTTTCCTCCTCCCATATGGCTTGTAAGTCAAGATACTCCTGTTTTTCCTTTCTTCATTGCTCTTCATGTGCGATCTGTGCTTGCGTCAAAGCCTAGGTGGCTTTCACTATGTCTTCTTGAGCTCGTCGAAGGTTAGCTTCGACTTTCTCGGTGATCTGGCCTAACTGTGTGGGCTCATCGCCTGTTCCTGATATTTCCATTGTTAACGGCACCGTAGAAACTGCTTAGTTGGACTAAAGTGCCTACTGCACTTCTTTGAATTTTCCCGTGATCTAACAGAATAGTTCCTCCTGGTTTGCTTCTTGCTTTTTCACGAGCTCTAATGAAAAATCATTCAGAGCGGTAATGAAGAAGTCAAAATCATCCAGGGTAAGCATAGTCTTAAGCGTGGTCCAGGTGGCCTTAGTTTTATTTCTGGATGAGGGCCTCGGTGGGGTAATCTTCCTTTTCTTGGAGGGATCTACCTTGTCCCTAGGTGGGGTAACCTCACCTTTACTTTGTTCAACTTTTGTGCCCCCTAGTTCTTCATCATCACCTCCCTTCGCAGGAGAGAGTGAAGTAGTCTTCATGGATATGCTATGGATATCTTGAACTTCCACCTCCTTCTTAGTCTTGCATGGTCCTGGTGTATCCATCATAGCTTCAAGTCTATCTACATAGGAAATCTCTGTGGGGTCTACAACAAGGAGTTCTACCGACCATTCCTTGGTAATCTCCTCCAGGTCATCTTCTGTCAGCTTGTAATATGACTAGAGTTGTTGTTTGTGCTCATCTGCGCACGTTGTGATGTAGTTGAAGTACGATCTGTGCTAAATTTCATCAAAGGTCAAAACCTATGAAGAGTGTTGGGTGTAATGTGTGGTGTAGACTGAATGGCATTCCTCAACTGAGTGTAGTACACATGGAAGACGGCATTGGACTGCCACTGTGTGTTCATGTCACTGGAGTACCACAGCGTACAGAACTTCACGGCCAGGGGTTCGAAGGGTTCGATCTCTGAAAACGTGGCTCTCTCAGGCAGTTCCCATGCAATGAAGGCGATGAGTATGAGCAACGTGCACCCCTTTCGGGAGGTATGTAGTGATTACAGCATAGTCGAAGTCTCTAGGTACAAAGTCTCGATTCACTAGTCCACTTAGTGGTGGGATATATTTAGGTAATATGCTTGGGATCATCTTCACAGTGGAAAAGTTGTTTCCTAGATTAGATCGTCTTTCCGAAGGCGATCAGGATGGTCCTACAATCATTCTAGGGCAATCCAATAATTCATGGTCCATAGCCTTACAACAAAAGCAACTAGGTCTTCTCCCAGGGCATTCTTTAGCAACATGTCTCATTCGTCAGCAACTATAACAGAGGGTTAATCTTCTCGTCCATTTAGCTGTTCCCCAACTCCTTCTGTACTGTGCACCAGGATCATGGTGGCTAGCCTACAAAAAAAAAAATCTATGATCCTGCATCCACTTGTTAGTCCAGACATTCTTTCGATGTATAGGTATCACATATCTATCACTATATTTATCATATCTATTCATATCGAACTTTCTTTCATCTATTAATTCCCTAGTTTTGAATCTAGGACAAAATCTATCAAACATACCTATATCCATGCTTTAGAAACAAAAAAAAAATCACTTATCTTACTTTTGCAGAGCACAAAGCTTCCAGATCTAATACTTTTAACTATTCTTACCTTTATCAAGGCATAGAACTTACAAATCTTACCTTTTTCTTCACAGATCTGACTTCTTTTCTTCAGATATGACCTCTCTTTCTTCAGATCTAGCCTCTTTTATTGGCCCAAAGTTTCACGGGTCAAACAGAACACTGCGCACTAGAGAAACAGATCTACGCACAGATTTTATTTCACACAAAGCTTCTTCTTCTTCAGTTCCCAACAATCACAGTTCCAGGTCCCGGCAACGGAACCATTTGTTGGCACAGGGGTAGACCCAGGGTTCAACGATCAAGAGCACACCAACAAATCCCTAACTTTCAGCCCTTTCGGAAACACCTGCAAAGCAGATGAAGTCTCACCTGAGGTAGAGGCAGGGGTGGTTGCAGGACTCAGGTGTCTGCAACCTTAGCTAGGACACAGATCTTTGATTATCTTTCTTACAGTGCACTTGGCAGCAGTTATTCCTTAGCATACATTCATTAATTTACTTTGCAGAAGGCATAGAGAATTGCAGTGAATACTTATACTAAGAATGATTTAGTACTTATCCACAGAAATATAGGTTAGATTCAACAGATCAAGCACTAAGCATCTCATATATCATATCTAATGTTCATTCATTCATCAACAGCATAGAGCATAACTAGATCTACTTAATCACATCAAGCACTTAGACAAGAAAGAAATAAATACATAAGAGCGAAGTGCAAAGCACTATACACACAATTACTCTGGTTCACCCCCACCATGGGGCTACATCCACAAAGTCTTCTTTATATTATCATGGTCAAGAAGTTACAGCACATAGCTCCAATGACCCTTACTTTGCACAGGACAAAAGATCTGTGCAGATTGCTAGATCCTTCTTCCTTGCTCTTCAGGCTATAACAACCTGCACTTAGCTCTCTGATCTCATGCACAGAGCACTCTAAGATACATCCGATCACACAGATCCAATTACTAGCACTAAGCTTTCATTCATACATCACATAGATGTACTACATTACTATATCCTCCTATCTTACTATCTACATTACCTATTTATAGATTACAAAATGGGCCTAAATGTGGGTAAACCCACGAGCCGACATCCCTTTCTTGTTACATCAACCCAAAACCCTAAAATGGACCCAAAAATAGGTCTTGCTTCTTTATTTTCTGCTTCACGTTGCGCTCCTTCCTTGGCAAGTTGTCACAGTCCCAAAAGTGGTCAAGTATGACCAAGTACTCTTAAACTTGGTCAAGGGCCAACAGGCCCCCAACACTCACCTGTGACTTGTCCCGAGTCACTCGGGTTTGACCAATTCCGCTTCGAATGCCTCAAGCTTGGCTTGAGTGGCTTCGACCTGCTGCAGTGTGACAGCCTCTTGTTCAGTAAATTCCTGGATTATTATGTCATTGATTAGTCCTTCCAGGCATTGTTCTATAGTGATGAAACCCTTTTCGAGTTCAAATCCCTAACTTTCAAGTTCGGTGAATAGTTGGCATGCCTTCTCTTGGAGTGGTTGCAGTCGTTGAGAGACATCCATTACTTTACTTTGTAGCGTTTGTACTCATTGTTGGGTTGTGCATTGCTCTGCGAACCTCTTCATTCTTTCGACTGGGGTCACGGAATTCAGCTGGGCTTGTAGCACATCTGCATGCTTCTTTTCTTCGTGGAGTTGTGCATCCAATGTCTGCAATTTTGGATTCTCTGCGAGGGTTTCATAGGTCTGGGTGCTTTTGGTGCTTAGCTTCCTACATTCCAAATTCAAAGTTTCTAATCGGTCAACTGCGCTTCGAGCAGTGGCCTCTCTTAGATCTCTTATCTCTTGAGGTGCCTTAGGCAGGGTGCGGAGCTCCAAATTCATGATGCACTGTTGAATATGTTGGATTACTGCTTCCAGTTGGGTCACCTGCTATGGAAGATGATCTTCCATCTTCACTTCTATGATCGTCACAAAGTGCAGTGCCCTGTGAACTCTTTCTTGTGTTTCAAGTTGCTCTTCTAGAAACTGGTCCTTGCTCTGTTGTAACTGGGATTTTTTCTCCTCCCATTTGGCTTGTAATTCAAGTTTCTCCTATTCTTCCTTTCTATGTTGCCCTTCATGTGCGCTATGTGCTTGTGCCAAATCTTGGGTGGCTTTCACTATGTCTTCTTGAGCTCGTCGAAGGTGAGCTTTGACTTTCTCGGTGATATGGCATAATTGTGTGGGCGCATCGCATGTTCCTGATATTTCCATTGTTAATGGTTCCATAGAAACTTCTTGGTTGGACTGAAGTGCCTGTTGCACTTCTTTGAATTTGCCTGTGATCCAGTGGAATAGTTCCTTCTGCTTTACTTCTTTCTTCTCCACAAGCTCTAATGAAACATCATTCAGCATGGAAATTAAGAAGTCAAAATCATCTGGGGTAAGCGTAGTCTTAAGCATGGTCCGGGTGGCCTTAGTTTTATTTCTGGATGAGGGCCTTGGTGGGGTAATCTTCCTTTTATTGGAGGGATCTGCCTCATCCCTAGGCGGGATAACCTCGCCTTTGCTCTGTTCAACTTCTATGCCCCCCAGTTCTTCATCATCACCTCCCTTCACAGGTGAGAGTGAAGCAGTCTTCATGGATGTGTTGTGGATATCTTGAACTTCCACCTCCTTCTTAGTCTTGCACGGTCCTGGTGTATCCGACATAGCTTCATGGCTATCTACTTCAGACATCTCTGTGGGGTCTGCTGCAATAAGGAGGTCTGCCGACCATTCCTTAGTAATCTCCTCCAGGTCATCTTCTATCAGCATGTAATATGACTGGAGTTGTTGTTTGTGCTCGTCTGTGCATGCTGTGATGTAGGTGAAGTGACGATCTATGTTGAATTTCATCAAAGGTTGAAACCTATGAAAAGTGTTGGTGTAATGTGCAGTGTAGACTGAATGGAATTCCTCAACTGAGTGTAGTACGCATGGAAGACGGCATTGGACTACCACTATTTGTTCATGTTACAGTAGTACCATAGCGTACAAAACTTCACAGCCAGGGGTTCGAAGTTCGATCTCTGGAAACATGGCTCCCTCGGGCAGTTTCCACATGATGAAGGCAATGAGTATGAGCAACGTGCACCCCTTTCAGGAGGTATGCAGTGGCTATAGCATAGTCGAAGTCTCTGGGTACAGAGTCTCGATTCACTGGTCCTCTTAGTGGTGGGATATATATAGGCAATATGCTTGAGATCATATTCACAATGGCAAAGTCGTTTCCTAGTTTAGATCATCTTTTCGAAGGCGGTCGGGATGGTCCTTCTCAATCAGTGGAGGGGGAAGCTATAAGTATGCCTGAATATGATGCCTGTACACCTATATACATTCCGCCTTCTGACATGACTCTCTCAACCATTAAATCAATTATAACTTCTTCAACAATTTTCTCAGTAGTGCTGAGCTCATTCGACATACAAACTTGGGTCAGCTGGCTCAGGTGCAAAAGGAATTCAGAGATGACAAAAAATAGTAAGGCAATGATCTCAGGGTAAGTAAATCTCAAGGTTCACGCTCAAATTCTCAGTTAGCAAAAATTATTCTCGGTGCGTGGCATGACAGGTTAAGTAGGCAATCTCAGCAACAGTCTTCTTGCAATGGACATGGGTCCTTCATTAACTTTGTCCTATCCATTCTGGTGCTATCCAATGGTATAGTGGTAACCTATAACTTCTTTTTGATCCGTTGAGAGTGGCGGTTGAATGGGTATATCAGTTCCAACGGCTATATTGCTTTGTCATGGCGAAGTATTCTATGTCATTGTTCTGATATCTCGGTGAAGCTCCAATTCTACAATTCTTCTTGCTGTGAAGTGTCCTCTAGAACCTCTTGTAACCTTACATTATTAGCCATTTTCTTTCTTAACTTCCTAGCCTTCTTCCCAGTGAGTTTTGTCTCATTAATTCTTTTACCATTCTGATGTTTATCTTCTGTGGTCTTAGTTACATCGTGCTGTGGAAAATCTTTTTTAGGGTTCCTTGATAATACTTCTTCTGTATCAAAAATAGGTAACTCGATATTCTGCAGATCCTCTAGTGTTCTCTTAGCTTCAACATCAGAGGTACTAATATTAAATATCTGCGATCTTCTCTTATGTTCTTCAATCAAGTGCACGATCCTTCTGGTCATAAATTCTTTTAACTCTTGCTTCTTATGTTCCAAAACTTTCTCTTCTTCTCTTCATCTAGCATGTTCTCTATCAATCCAAGGTTTTCCTATGAGCATGGTAAACAAGGCACTATCTTCAACAAATTTAATGATCTCAAAGTCTTCCTCTGTCGAAGTTCCATTGACAGTAATAGGTATCTGAGCGAGCCTTCCACATAGGTTTACTAGCCTTCCTCTGAAGAAACTTGTTCCTCCTAGGGAAGGGATCATGGCAGGATTTCCTATAGCTTCCCAAGTTCTTTTTGTCATAATTTCCACTTGCACTTCTTCATCAAGAGTACAGTCAATGTCAAAGTCCCCTATTCTTGCTTCGATTTTCTCCTTTTCTTTGAAGATCTCTGATAGCCTAACATGTCGGTGGTCATTCAAGGTATCTTTCATTTGTAGCAATATATTTTCTGATTCTTTCTGAGTTTCTGCTATAATCTTGGTCTCTTGATCTTCCTCAAGGTTTGCTTGTTCCATATTCATCTTCTCAAGCCTAGCAATCATTCTAGGGAAATCCAATACTTCATGGTCCATAGCCTTACAACAGAGGCAACTAGGTCTTCTCCTAGGGCATTCTTTAGCAATATATCCCGGTCGTTTGCAACTATAACAGAGGGTTAATCTTCTCGTCCGTTTAGATGTTCCCCAACTCCTTCTGTACTATGCACCAGGATCATGGTGGCTAGCCTACAAAAAAAAATTCTAGGATCCTACATCCACTTGTTAGTCCAGACATTCTTTCGATGCATAGGTATAACATATCTATCACTATATTTATCAGATCTATTCATATCAAACTTTCTTTCATCTATTAATGCCCTAGTTTTGAAGCTAGGATAGAATATATCAAACATACATGGATCCATGCTTTAGAAATAAAAACAATTTCACTTATCTTACTTCTGCAGAGCACAAAGCTTCCAGATCTAAGAATTTTAACTATTCTTACCTTTATCAAGGCATAGAACTTACAGATCTTACCTTTTTCTTCACAAACCTGACTTCTTTTCTTTAGATCTAACCTCTCTTTCTTCATATCTTACCTCTTTTCTTGTCCCAAAGCTTCACGGGTCAAACATAACACTGCACACTAGAGCAACAGATCTACGCACAAAGCTTATTTCACGCAAAGCTTCTTCTTCTTCAGTTCCTAGCAATCACGGTTCCAAGTCCCGGTAATGGAACCATTTGTTGGCACAGGGGAAGACCTAGGGTTCAATGCTCAAGAGAGCACCAAAAAATCCCTAACTACAGGCCCTTTCGGCAACACCTGCGAAGCATATGAAGTCTCACCTGAGGTAGAGGCAGGGGTGGTTGCAGGACTCAGGTGTCTGCAACCTTAGATGGGACATAGATTTGTGATTATCTTTCTTACAACGCACTTAGCAACAGTTATTCCTTAGCATACATTCATTAATATACTTCGCAGAAGGCACAGAGAATCACAGTGAATACTTATACTAAGAATGATACAGTACTTGTCCACAGAAATATAGGTTAGATTCGACAGATCAAGCACTAACCATCTCATATATCAGATCTAATGTTCATTCATTCATCAACAGCACAGAGCATAACTAGATCTACTTAATCACATCAAGCACTTAGACAAGAAAGAAATAAATACATAAGAGTGAAGCACAAAGCACTATACACACAGTTACCATGGTTCACCCCCACCATGGGGCTACATCCACAAAGTCTTCTTTATATTATCATGGTCAAGAAGTTACAGCATAGAGCTCCAATGACCCTTACTTCTCACAGGACAGAAGATCTACGTAGCTCGATAGATCCTTCTTCCTTTCTCTTTAGAATATAACAACCTGCACTTAGCTCTCCGATCTCATGCACAGAGCACTCTGAGATACATACGATCACACAGATCCAATTACTAGCACTAAGCTTTCATTCATACATCACATAGATGTACTAAATTACTATATCCTCCTATCTTACTATCTACATTGCCTATTTATAGATTGCAAAATGGGCCTAAATGTGGGTAAACCCATGGGCCGACATCCCTTTCTTGTTACATCAACCCAAAACCCTAAAATGGACCCCAAAATAGGTCTTGCTTCCTTATTTTCTGCTTCGCGTTGCGCTCCTTCCTTGGCAAGATGTCACAGTCCCAAAAGTGGTCAAGTATGACCAAGTACTCTTAAACTTGGTCAAGGACCAACATGCCCCCAACACTCACCTATGACTCGTCCCAAGTCACTCAGGTCTGACCAATTCTACTTCGAACACCTCAAGCTTGGCTCGAGCGGCTTCGACCTGCTGTAGTGCAACAGCCTCTTGTTCAGTAAATTCCTGGATTATTGTGTCATTGAGCAGTCCATCCAGGTGTTGTTCTACAGTGATGACACCCTGTTCAAGTTCATCTCCCTGACTTTCAAGCTCGGCGAATAGTTGGCATGCCTTCTCTTGGAGTGGTTGTAGTCGTTGAGAGACATCCATTACTTTACTTTGTAGCATGTGTACTCGTTGTTAGGTTGTGCATTGCTCTGCGAACCTCTTCATTCTTTTGACTAGGGTCATAGACTTCAGTTGCGCTTGTAGCACATCTGCATGCTTCTTTTCTTCGTGGAGTTGTGCCTCCAATGTCTACAATTCTAGATTCTTTGTGAGGGTTTCATAGGTCTGGGTGCTTCTGGTTCTTATCTTCTTACATTTTGAAGTCAAAGTTTTTAATCGGTCAATTGGGCTTTAGCAGTGGCCTCTCTTAGATCTCTTATCTCTTGGGGTGTCTCAGTCACAGTGCGGAGCTCCAGATCCATGATGCACAGTTGAAGTTGTTGGATTACTGCTTCCAGTTGGGTCACCTGCTGTGGAATATGATATTCCATCTTCACTTCTATGATCGTCACAGAGTGCAGTGCCTTGTGAACTCTTTCTTGTGTTTCAAGTTGCTATGCTAGAAACTAGTCCTTTCTCTGTTGTAACTAGGATTTTTCCTCCTCCCATTTGGCTTGTAAGTCAAGTTGCTCTTGTTATTCCTTTCTCCATTACTCTTCATGTGTGCTCTGTGCTTGCACCAAAGCCTGGGTGGCTTTTTCTATGTCTTCTTAAGCTCATCGAAGGTGAGCTTCAACTTTCTCGGTGATCTCGCATAACTGTGTGGGCTCATCGTCTGTTCTTGATATTTCCATTGTTAATGGTTCCATAGAAACTTCTTGGTTGGAATGAAGTTCCTGTTGCACTTCTTTGAATTCACCCGTGATCCAGCGGAATAGTTCCTCCTGCTTTACTTCTTTCTTTTCCGCAAGCTCTAATGAAACATCATTCAATGCGGCAATTAAGAAGTCAAAATCATCTAGGGTAAGTGTAGTCTTAAGCGTGGTTCGGGTGGCCTTAGTTTTATTTTTGGATGAGGGACTCGGTGGGGTAATCTTCCTTTTCTTGGAGGGATCTACCTCATCCCTAGGCGGGATAACCTCGCCTTTGCTCTGTTCAACTTATGTACCCCCTAGTTCTTCATCATCACCTCCCTTAGCAGGTGATAGTGTAGATGTCTTTGTGGATGTGTTGTGGATATCTTGAACTTCCACCTCCTTCTTAGTCTTGCAAAGTCCTGGTGTATCCGGCATAGCTTTAGGGCTATCTATGTCAGACATCTCTATGGGGTCTACTACAACAAGGAGGTCTGACGACCATTCCTTGGTAATCTCCTCCAGGTCATCTTCTATCAGCTTGTAATATGACTGGAGTTGTTTTTTTTGCTCATCTGTGCACGTTGTGATGTAGGTGAAGTGACAATCTGCACTGAATTTCATCAAAGGTCAAAACCTATGAAGAGTGTTGGGTGTAATGCGTGGTGTAGACTAAATAGAGGTACCTATGCATGAGGGAAATTTGGAAGTTGAATAATTGTTAGATTGGGTACGTGCTATGGAAAAATACTTTGATTACGAAGACAACGAAGAATATAAGATGGTGAAGCATGCAGTGACAAGACTAAAAGGTCATGCATTGTTATGGTGGGATGAACTGCAAGCTGAACGCAGGAGAAATGGTAAGAAAAATATTAAAAACTAGGATAGGATGGTATTTAAGTTGAAAGCCAAATTTATCCCCAGGGATTAACAAACCAATCTTTATAGAAGATTGCAGAACCTGAAACAGAGGGGTTTATTAGTGAAGGAGTACACTGAATAATTTTACCGACTGGACATCAGGGATGGACAGAAAGAGAATGAAGATGAGAAGACAACAAGATATATCAATGGGATGAGATATGAGATACAAGAGGATATCATCATGATGTTTATCAGTAAATTCAAGGATACCTATCAAGAAGCATTGAAAGCTGAAGAAAAATTGGCCACGAAGCAAAGCCAATGAAGCAGAGGAGGAAATTCAAACAGAGGCAAGGGAACCAACAGAGAAAAGTTCCATAAGTCGAAGCCTGAAGCTGACAAACAACATAGCCACCATGAGAAAGGTGGAATTTCTAAAGAAGAACAGCATGGAGGAAGATATTATTTTTCCAGAGGAAGATGAAGAGGAAAAGCCAGAGGAGGCGTAGTTAAATGCTTTACCTGTGGAAAAGAAGGACACAAATCTTGGGAATGTCTCAAAAGAAAGAGAGAAGAAGGTAGAGAAGAACACATTGTTGGACCATAGAAGCATGTGGAAGCAGAAGTAGCAGAAGGAGGGAGGAACCTCATGATGAGGAACAATATTCTCAAACCTGAAAAGGAACCAGAGGAACTAGTTCAGCGAACAAGCCTGTTCAGAACTGCTTGCAAGTTGAAAGACAGAGTTTGCAAAGCAATCATAGATAGTGGGAGAACTCACAATATACTATCCACAGAGATGGTGGAGAAGCTGGAATTGAAGACAATTGCACATCCAAATCCATACAAGGTATCGTGGTTGCAGAAAGGACATCAAGTCATGGTAAGTCAACA